>CM070836.1:35092171-35259671 GCA_036326025.1 Chrosomus eos | reverse complement strand
TATGTAATACAAGCTCAGTATTGCATGATTCTGTAATTATCGATACAGTATTTGAATAGCATTAATGATATGCAGGGATTTTAAGGACACCGTGATCCTCATTAACATGAATGCAGGGCTGAAGGTGTGTGTATTAACATGAATGCAGGGCTGTCTGAAAGTGTGTGTAAGTTTGACAGTGAGCTGATTTCATGCTGCAGCCTGAGGTGTGTGTCGTGACGCTCACGCTCAGTAATCCTCGAGAGCTTTTCATCCGCTCCCAAACACGAGCCCACACACACACACACATACAGAGACAGATAACTGAATATAATTTTTGAGAAATAATAATGTGATTAATGTGAGCACTCGCGCAGAAGTGTTGATGAGGTAAAGGGATTGGTGTGGTCGTGACTGCAGCTCAGACGGCATCATAGAGTCGAGCACGAGAAACAGACTGTTCTCTTGTTCTCTTTACGAACAGAAAGTGTCACTGTATTGCTGTGAATGAACTCAGTGACACCTGATGCATGCATGTGCGTGTTTGTGCATCTATCAATCTGTGTGTCCGTACACAAGTGCGTCCGGTTAACATTTAAGTGATCACTCAAAATTGTTTTTTTTTTTTTTTTAGTTGGTGCATAATTTATTACTTTATTTATTAAATTTGGTTCATTATTTATTTATTTATTTATTTTCATTTGTTCGTTTTATTTAATTTTAATTTGTTCAATTTATTTAATATTGTTTTGTTTATTTATTTAGAATTTATTTATTTTAATGTGTTCATGTCAAATCGATTAATCGCAAATAATTTATTTTATTTTATAGAATTTATTTATTTTAATGTGTTCATTATAGTTTTGTCAAATCAATTAATCGCAATTAATTAATTAATTTTATTTTATAGAATTTAGTTACTGGAATGTGTTCATTATAGTGCTGTCAAATCGATTAATCGTGATTATATATTACACACACACACACACACACACACACACACACACACACACACACACACACACACACACACACACACACACACACACACACACACACACACACACACACACACACACACACACACACACACACACACACACTATATACACAAACTTTTATGTTAGATGCGATTAATCATGATTAAATGGTTTGACAGCACTCAATTCATTATATTTTTTATTTTGTTTTATGTTTATTTATTTAGAATTTATTTGTTTGAATGTTTTCATGTCAAATCGATTAATCGCAATTAATTTATTTTATTTTATAGAATTTATTTATTTTAATGTGTTCATTTTAGTTCTGTCAAATCAATTAATCGCAATTTTAAACATTTTTTTTAAGAATTTATTTATTTGAATGTATTCATTATAGTTTTGTCAAATCAATTAATCGCAATTAATTAATTAATTAATTTTATTTTATAGAATTTAGTTACTTGAATGTGTTCATTATAGTGCTGTCAAATCGATTAATCGTGATTATACACACACACACACACACACACACACACACACACACACACACACACACACACACACACACACACACACACACACACACACACACACACACACACACAACACACACACACACACACACACACACACACACACACACACACACACACACACACACACACACACACACACACACACATTATATAAACACAAACTTTTGTGTTGGATGCGATTAATCGTGATTAAATGATTTGACAGCACTCAGTTCATTATATTTTTTATTTTATTTTGTTTTGTTTTATTTTATTGAATTTATTTATTTGGTAATATTAGTTCTAGCCATATCAAAGAATGCCAGTCAAGTGTTGCACAGATATTAAACATATCAATATGATGACTGATGATCAAATCTGCTTTCACGTTGATGTTCCACGATGTTAAGATCAGTGATTTAATATTCATTCTTGCCTTCAGCATGTCAGTGTGTCAGAGCTTTGAAAAATATTCTGCTTTGAGAACTGTTGTGATTCTCACCCCTTCGGTCAGAGTTTCTTGTTTAGTTTCCGGTTTCTTTACAGCAGGATTTCTCTTATTCTCCCTCCCCTAGAGATCAGGATCAGAATAATTAAAACATGTCTCCTCTTGAAAAACTGTGTTGATTTTCTACATACTAAATTATGCATCCAGCTGGCTTCAGAAGTATAATCATATTTTTGCATGACCATTTGCATGTTCTGGTTATGTAATTTACCGTATGTTTTATGGTGGATGCAGATTGGGTTAATTTTGAGGGAAAAATCATGAAATACTGTATTACATGTTCACCTCTCACGATATATATGATAATCTTTGATCACAGATTAGTTCCCCTCAACACTTTAAATGAAAATCAGACAGAAGTCATATTCATAGTTGAAATCATCATCATCAAAGTTCGTTTTTGAATGTATTTTAATTTAGTGTATCATGTTCGTAGTTAATAATGTGCTTCTCATGGTTAATGTGGTTCCTCTGCTAACACACATCCACTAAACTTCACTAAAACACCAGATGATTCACATGAAGAGAAAACATCCTGCAGCCTTTCAGACAAACAGACACACTTGAGCTAACATTTTTGGGGCCTGCAGACTTCAGTAAAAACTGATGGTGCATATACGGTAGTTAATCTCATAAATAACACCTGTGTACATGCGAGGATGTGATGCACTCATTTGATGTGCAGTGTGTGTATTTATAACACCTGTAGTCACGGGTTTGAGTCTGTAGTGCACATGTTTGAAACCGAGTCACGGGACTTTCAGCAGGTTTTACGTGTGTGTGTGTGTGTGTGTGTGTGTGTGTGTGTGTGTGTGTGTGGTGTGTGTGTGTGTGTGTGTGTGTGTGTGTGTGTGTGTGTGTGTGTGTGTGTGTGTGTGTGTGTGTGTGTGTGTGTGATCCTTCAGGCTGCACGTTTCTGCGAATGTGAACATGAGTTCATACTGCTTCTTTGGGTTTGGAAAACGATTCCATAAGCATCTATTGGGTTTTGTGTGTGTGTGTGTGTGTGTGTGTGTGTGTGTGTGTGTGTGTGTGTGTGTGTGTGTGTGTGTGTGTGTGTGTGTGTGTGTGTGTGTGTGTGTGTGTGTGTGTGTGTGTGTGTGTGTGTGTGTGTGTGTGCAGAGATGGGCACAAATACATGGAAATGTATTTAAATACAAATACAAAATACTGTGTGGAAAAATGTATTTAAATACAAATACAAAATACTGTGTGGAAAAATGTATTTAAATACAAATACAGTATTTTGTATTTTGAAAATACACAAAATACATGAGAAATTGGCCATCCTGTGCATGTATAGGTCACAGTGAATGAAGAAACTACATAGGCCTATTGCTGGCCATTTAAATACTTATTTCTGATTAGGTTACAATGTAGTCGATTACTTGTGGTGAACACTATTAAAAAATTCATTCTGTATGTAAAACTGTCGGAACCTTTTTTGCTATCTAGCAAAACATATGACCCAAAATCTTAATTTGACTTCACAGTAACAATACATATCATGGTATCACAATTCTCAATATCAGTTACTATTAATATTGATACAACAGCAAAAACTGAATTTCAAACTCTGTTGAGGCTTTTTTTTTCAATGCTTTTTAAGTAGGAGTGTAACGATACCCTCATGTCACGATTCGATACATTTCACGATACTGATACGATATTATTGAGACACTCCAAGACACATGGTAAAAGGTTAACAAAAAATGTACTGTTGATTAAAATGCTAAATTTGATATTACATTGTGTGTGTAAATGAATAGGCTTGTACTTGGTGCTGGAAACCCAATGCACAGGACAATAGTGACACCAGAATAACTATATTCATGATTCTGAATCTGAAAATACAGAATTATTTTAGATGAATATGATTGCACTCTTTCACTGACTATATTTAGCCTATTTAAAATAATGTAGGCCACATACTTTACTTTACTGTTCACATCAGACATTTGGCATTATCAGGACCCACAAATATTTCCCCATTGCATTATTATTATATTCAACATTATATAGTAGTTTAATATAGTACTGACACTAAAACTCTGAAAACGTGAATTTTTTCTCACACAGTAGTTTCAACGCATTCTCATCCTTTTGCGTCATATAGCCTAGGTGACGCCATATGACATTTCGTCGAAATCTTACGCACATGGCACCCTTTAGCGTCAATATAACACGCACTGTTATGGGTAGGTTTAGGTCTGGGGTAGCGTTACGGTTATGACGCCTTGGGATCTGCGTCTCATATTGACGCTAAAAGATGCCATGTGCGTCGGACTTAGACGCGCGTCACCTGTATGACGCCTTGGGTTCTGCGTCTCATATTGACGCTAAAGGATGCCATATACGTAAGATTTCGACGAAATGTCAAAAGCGTCACATGTATGGCGCCTAGTTTTTACTTTGGGTGAATTATCCACGATATTGTTGGATTTTTTTTTTTTGCGATATGTTGTGACACGATACTGTTACACCCCTATTTTTAAGTATAGTAATTTTATATTTATTTTATATAAAGTTTATTTGTTTCTAAGTTCATTAAAGTTATACATTGTATCTAAAATATTAAATTAGAATTCATTTGACACTATTTACCCAAAGTTTTTTTTTCCCCCAATGAACAATACAACTAAAAGCTGAAGATTTTTGTGGTGTATCATGCATCAGTGCTTCTTTTACAGCGTTCCAATAATTCCTAAATTTCCCACTAAAATGGATAAATTTGCTTACTCCTCAGGCGTGTCTGAACTAGTTGATGCATTAAACCATTACCCTGATAAAGAGGTTGACTGGCAAAAAGTATTTTATGTATTTTGAAAATACAAAAATACTCATCTTAAATGTATTTAAATACAAATTACATTTGATTTTCCCAAAGGCTTCAAAATACAAAATACAAAATAGTATTTTGTATTTCAAATACGTATTTTAAATACATGTATCTGAAATACTGCCCATCTCTGTGTGTGTGTGTGTTTGTGTGTGTGTTTGTTTTGTAATCTATAAGCCTCATAACGCTGAATTGTAAAGCTTCAGGCTACTGAAAGGAAAGCGAGAGAGAGAGAGAGAAGAGAGAGAGAGAGAGAGAGAGAGAGAGAGAGGAGAGAGAGAGAGAGAGAGAGAGAGAGAATATGATATGGAGGAGTAGAGATGCTTGTGCTTTTATTAGGAGCTCTTTTCTTCTATCGTTCATTTTTCTCTCCATCTCCGAGGATGCCAAGTCGAGAGTGGCAGTTAGAAACAGTCTGTGCATATCTAATATGATTGGGCTTGTTAAAAATAGACCGCACTATACGCTCTGTGCTGAGCTCATGCACGTACAGCACAATACTTACAGTTTTGTGGGATTCGGAAAGCAAAATGGCAGTGAGGATTTCGGTATATGTTCTCGTTCTAGAAACCAGAGAGCATTTGATTAGATGAAAAGTTCAAGATGATCAGTGTAAGATGATTATTAATATTTTGGTTTAGTTTTATGTCAGAGAAATGGGTAACACGTTATTTTACGACCCGCAAACAACTGCGTAAGTATGTTAAGTTTTGGGTAATAAAGGGGTAGCAAGCAGATATACAACCTGTAAATAACTTTGTAAGTAAATTGAAATTACGGTGTACGTTTCTGTAATTATAGTGTACCTCCGTGTAGGTATACAATATGTTAAGTTTTGGGTAGGCTAATAAAAGGGGTAACAAGCAGATATACAAGCAAATTATTTATAATGTAATTATTTTAAAACTAACAGGTACCTATTATGTTAATATATTCCAGGCAAAAATTGTATGTCTGTTGTATATAAAAGTTATCATCACATTTCTGGCAAAATATGTTCTTGTGCAATTTTACAGGGTAATTTTGACATCTGTGGGTTGAAAATGAAACGTGTATGGCTGTATGTAAGCACAGTATGATAAAACATGAATTTATTGGCTTTTCTTACTAGATTAATTAATGTTAAATCAACCCACAGATGCCAAAATTAAATGTAAAATTGCACAAGAACATATTTTGCCAGAAATGTGATGATAACTTTTATATACAACAGACGTACAATTTTTGCCTGGAATATATTAACATAATAGGTACCTGTTAAAATAATTACATTATAAATAATTTGCTTGCATAGCTTGCTAGTGTACAGAGGTACACTATATATTTACAGAAACGTACACCGTAATTTCGGTTTACTTACGAAGTTATTTGCAGGTTGTATACTATCTGCTTGCTACCCCTTTATTACCCCAAAACTTAACATATTGTTCCCTTATACCTACACGGAAGTACGCTATAATTACAGAAACGTACACCGTAATTTCGGTTTACTTACGCAGTTGATTGAGGGTCGTAAAATAAAGTGTTACCGAGAAATGCTGTTCATGAACTCTTCTCTGTGCCGCTTGTGCTACATGTACGACTGTTCAAAAGTTTGGGGTCAGTAAGATTACAAAATATATATTTTTGAAAGAGTCTCACCAAGGCTGCATTTAAAAAAAAATCACAGTAATATTGTGAAATATTATTACAATTTCAATGAACTGCTTTCTTTGTGAATATAAAATTTCTGCGATCAAAGCTGAATTTTCAGCATCATAACTCCAGTCTTCAGTGTCACATGATCCTTCAGAAATCAGTATAATAGATGATTTGCTGCTCAAGAAACATTTATGATTATTATCAATGATGAAAACAGTTGCGCTGCTTAATAGTGGAAACTGTGATTCCTTTTTTTTTATTTCGGGATTCTTTGAAAGTTCAAAAGAACAGCATTTTAATGTAATGCGTCCTTGTTGAATAAAAGATGTTTCTTTAAAAAAAAAAAAAAATCGTATTGTCCCCAAACTTTTAAGCGGTAATGTATATTCATGATTCCTCAAATTCTGCAGCTTGTAAAAATCTAGTTTGATGAAAATAAATGGAAATGAAATGTGTCCTGGCATCATATTTCTCTCTTACTCTGATTTGCCTTTAGTTCTCTTTGTTTTTGGAATCAAATCATGTGCAATATTATAATTGCAGTGTTTAATTATTTATTGTTTGCACTCATATTGTTGAAGCTTCTGAGATTTGCGTCGAAGAGTTTAATCAATTTGCATATCTCTTGGCTTAATTAGAGCTGAAACGGAGCATTTAATTGTTTCGCTGGCTTTGAGGACAATCATAACACATTTTTTTTAGTTTAGTTTACTATACAAGCAATTTGTTTTGGTATAATTAAAGTGTAAATGTGGTTTCTGGTTGCGTTTCTCAACTTCTCCCTTTTTTATTTCTTCTAGAAAGGGCAAGTTTATTCAGACCTCGTCTTTCAGCCTTACAAGCTTCACAAGACCTTTAGAGCCGAAGCTTTCAGACTGCTAGAGGAAGCGTAGACAATCATATATAAAGGTACGTCTGCAGCACTACACAGTGAAGTCTTATATTATTGTATGGAGAATTCAATCCCTCAGGCGTGTGCATATTGTCCTTGTTGTTTTGGAAGATGGAACAGGAGATTTCAAAAGTGCAGCGCAAGATGTCGGACCTGGAGTCAGTTTTGCAGCAGAAAGACGTGGAGCTCAAGGCTTCAGAAACCCAGAGGACCATTTTAGAACAAGACCTGGCCACCTACATCACAGAGTGCAGTGTGGGTATACTGTCCAGATGTGGAGATGTGCCGTGATCGGAATAGCACTAATTTATTTCTGTTTGTGTGTGCGTTTCAGAGTTTGAAGCGCAGTTTGGAGCAGGCCCGCATGGAGGTGTCGCAGGAGGATGATAAAGCTCTTCAGCTGCTGCACGATATACGGGAACAGAGCAACAAACTGCAGGAAATCAAAGAACAGGTTCGGATTCGATGCACCTTTTCATTTCAGCGCTTTTGACTGTACATATTGGCTGTGTCCGGAATCGCCCTCTATAGACTTAAAGAGGGCATTATTTTAAGGGACAGCCATTTAGTGGTGTCCGAAACCACAGTGGACGTTACACTCTAAAAAATGCTGGGTTGTTTTAACCCAATTGTGGGTCAAATATGGACAAACTCAAACATTGGGTTAAAATGTCATTTAAAATTTCAACCTAACGGCAGGGTTTGTCCATATTTGACCCAAAGTTGGGTTGAAACAACCCAGCATTTTTAGAGTGTATCGAGTGCACTCATTTAATTCCACAATGCACCACAAAAATGAGTGTACAACCGATGTACACTCGACAGATAGAGAATACCCATGATGCACTGTGAGAGTGGACATTTTATTGGGTTAAAATGTCATTTAAAAATACAACCCAACGGCTGGGTTTGTTCATATTTGACCCAAAGTTTGGTTGAAACAACCCAGTATTTATATCGAGATAACCCAGATATATCTAGTGCACTCATTTAATCCCACAATGCACCGCAAACATAAGTGTACAACCGATGTACACTCGACGGCTAGAGAATAACCACAATGCACTGTGAGAGTGGACATTTTATTGGGTTAAAATGTCATTTAAAAATACAACCCAACGGCTGGGTTTGTCCATATTTGACCCAAAATTGGGTTGAAACAACCCAGTATTTATATCGAGATAACCCAGATATATCGAGTGCACTCATTTAATCCCACAATGCACCGCAAAAATGAGTGTACAACCGATGTACACTCGACGGCTAGAGAAAACCCATGATGCACTGTGAGAGTGGACATTTTATTGGGTTAAAATGTAATTTAAAAATACAACCCAATGGCTGGGTTTGGCCATATTTGACCCAAAGTTGGGTTGAAACAACCCAGTATTTTTTAGAGTGTATCGAGTGCACTCATTTAATCCCACAATGCACCGCAAACATAAGTGTACAACGATGTACACTCGACGGCTAGAGAATAACCCAATGCACTGTGAGAGTGGACATTTTATTGGGTTAAAATGTAATTTAAAAATTACAACCCAACGGCTGGGTTTGTCCATATTGACCCAAAATTGGGTTGAAACAACCCAGATTTTATATCGAGATAACCCAGATATATCGAGTGCACTCATTTAATCCCACAATGCACCGCAAACATAAGTGTACAACTGATGTATACTCAACGGCTAGAGAATACCCATGATGCACTGTGAGAGTGGACATTTTATTGGGTTAAAATGTAATTTAAAAATTCAACCCAACAGCTGGGTTTGTCCATATTTGACCCAAAGTTGGGTTGAACCAACCCAGCATTTTTAGAGTGTATCGAGTGCACTCATATTAATCCCACATGCACGCAAAAATGATCTACAACCGATGTACACTCGATGGCTAAAGAATACCCATAATGCACTGTGAGAGTGGACATTTTATTGGTATAAAAATGTAATTAAAAAATTCAACCCAATGCTGGTTGTCCATATTGACCCAAAGTTGGTTGAAACAACCCAGTAATTTATATCGAGATAACCCAGATATTACCCAGAAAACTAACTGAAATCCTATCATGTCTCATGTAAATCCTCAATCAGTGTTTAAACTGTGGAACGATGTCAATAAAACAGCATGCATGCAAAACAATATGTCACACAACGTCACATTTACTCAGTAAAAGCCATTCAGCAACCGTAAACCGTTAGTCAGCTAGAAAAATTAAATTAGAGAGGAGCATTTTGCTAAATATATGCATCAGTTACAAACTCATTGTAATTTTTTTTGTTCTTCAATATTTAATGTAATTGAATAATCTGTCGAGTTTTTATGTCAGCCACCAAAACGAATTGGTAGTAGAAACATAATTATGTAATTAGCATTATAACTTTATTATATAAAACGTCTGTGTGCAATTTAAGTTTTTTTTTATTCAAACTTGTGCTGTCAATTGATTATTAGCAATTTAATCGCATCTAATATAAAGTTTTTGATTATATATGTGTGTGTAGACCTATATATATTATTATACTTATACATATATTATACCGGTATGTATATATGTGTGTGTGTGTGTGTGTGTGTGTGTCTGAATGCAGTGGTTTCTGTAAGTCTGAATGACATAAGCGGAGGTTTCAGGAAAGTTTTTGTGTGTGCATCGACATCATGGTTCATTCATTTATGTCTTTATATTGGAGCATTTTGTGTCTTTGTTTAACAGTGGGGGGTCTGAGGGAGCATTTCTCAGATTTCACAGATTATTTATTATTATAGAGCTTCTGCTAGTAAGAGCCCTGCTGATAGTACAAATGAACTCAGCTTCTGAAACACTATCTGAAACAGCGTTGGCCACTTATAGCCATGAGTAAAGTGATGTAGAACGTAAGACTGAAGAATCATGAGATGTGAAGGTAAGAGTATGATAGAAAAACAGCCTGCTTTCTGCCGCTTTCTGCACGTCTCCCCCAGAGCTAGACTCCATCGCACTGCGGTTGCCATGGAGACAAAAATGGTACCTAGCATCGAGGGATGTTGCAGATGCAGTGGAAATGCTGTCGTGACATGCTGGCAAAGGTCTCGAATTAGCAGCAATCAGACTTTAAATTAAGTGTTCACTTCATTTTATCCTACAGATTTGATCAAACTGTTAGTTTGGTTCTGCAGGAGTTTGATACTAGTTTGATGCTTTTCAAACTCTGCCGCATAGTCTAAATGTCCTGTTTTCTGTATGCATTATTAATGTATACATTTTGTAAATGTATAAATAGCATACATTTTAGCAACAAAAATATTTTCAAATAAAGTCAAAGCAGGAACAACTGCTTTTTCTCTGAGCAATGTGTTTCTTTGCAGAATGAATCTGTATATTTGAACGAATCAGTTGAGTGAATTATGCCGATTAATCTCTCTTAAAGGGCACCTATGGCATTTAAAATATTCCTAATAATGTTCTGGGAGTCCCCAACAACAGTTTTACATGCATGCAATGACAAAAAACACTTTTGTTGTCTTATAATATGCATTTATTTTTACCTGATTTGCTCACCGACTCCCTAATGATTCGTTTGACGCCTCATTTTTCCAAACCCCTCCTTTACGTGACGCTAATCTGCGGTGATTGGTCAGATGACCCAGTCAGTTATTGTTTGCGTTAGCCCAAGGCATAAACATATTGACAAAGCACTGCAGTATTACAAGGTATTGCTCTATTCTTTATGACAACTCCAATAACAACGACAAACATTTGACATATTTTTAAAAAAAAAGACATTGGAGACCTAGAAGCTGCGTTGAGCGTAATTGACACCACACACACACACAACACACACCACACACACACACCACACACACACAACACAACACACACACACACACACACACACACACAACACACACACACCAACACCACACACACACACACACACACACACACACACACACACACTTATTGAGCATGCTACAAAACCCATAAAAGCAACAATTATTAATAATACTTACAGGTTGTGATTCGGAGGAGGAAGCTGATCCAAATAAAACTTGGTACTGAACGTTCCTTCAGTATCACCGGCTCGCGAATCCACACTTGAAAGCATTGATGTTTGTAAAGCGATCGTCATTAAAATAACGTAAACACAGCTCAAGGTGGCTATACTTGTGTGGTATAGTTGTAAATATAAACTCTAGCCACTGATTCTTCACATGCTCGTCTCTGGCAGTGAAAAAAAGTTCGATTTTGATTCGCACTTCAGAACAGCGTCTTGTTGTCGACATGATGTTGTCAAGTTTCACTGGTGTCTACGCGCGCAATGAGTGGGCGTATCTTATTCAAATAACTTGTCGAGGTGACGTCATCTAGACAGAGAAAAAGCATCGTTCGTCTATCGATTCATATCAGCGACTCAGAGTCGATTCTTACTTTTGAGAGACAATAACTTTGTATACGGTGAACTTTCATATTTAAAACTTTGCAGGATGTTTTCGTTCACTTAGATCTATGTTACACACTACATGAAAGGTAATTTTCAAAATTCCATAATAGGTGCCCTTTATAACAGTCACTTGTGTCGTTCCTTAATGAATCGTGTGTTTGAGCGAATCAGTTGAGTGAATGATTCAAAGGACTCCCTCTTATAAACAGTCACTTGTTTCGTTCTTTAATAAATCTGTATGTTTAAATGAATCAGTTGAGTGAATGATTCGAATGACACTTCTTAAAGACGGTCACTTGACGCACCTAATTTGTGTAACAATGTAGCTTGCAGAAAGAAAATCCCCACCACTAATTCAGACTGTATTCACAGCCCGTCTTATACTCATAGCATGTGACTTGTAATCAACAGTTTTGCCTCATTTGATTACGACATTGGCAATACTTTATGGAATAGTAGTGTCGCGGTTCATGAATTCACTAGCTCGTTCTCGCTGTGTGTGTGTGTGTGTGTGTGTGTGTGTGTGTGTGTGTGTGTGTGTGTGTGTGTGTGTGTGTGTGTGTGTGTTGATTGTGTGTGTGTGTGTGTGTGTGTGTGTGTGTGTGTGTATGTGTATGTGTGTGACCCTGTTCAACTACTCTCACCTGCCTGTCTTATTCCCCTAGACAAGTTCCTCATTAGTGTTATACCTTCGTCCTTTTCCAGACTTTTTTTTCCAGATAGGTTTTGGTTTAAGTTTTTTTTTTTATTGAAGAAGGTTTTTTAAACTCCTGTGGGGAAAAATAACTAGCTTTTGGGCTCTCTCGTGCTTAAAAAAATTAAATAAAGTGCCACAGAAAGTTTTTTTTCAGTTTCATGAATATATGAAGTCCCTTATTGGTTTGTTAAGCTCAGAGGGAATCGGCCTATTAAGCTGTCATTTCCCAGAGCTGCTTTTAGAGGGTGATTTCCAGTTCAAATGGAAGTTTTAGTGGCTGACAGATTTATTTGTGCTTTTAGTTTTTTGGCTTTTAGTGGATTTACTCATTTGAAAGTTGCTTTGAATAATGTAAATGCAGTCTTAAAAGGCTCAAATGTTTATTAACTGCATTTTTTTCTTGGAGTCATGAACTAAAGTAATTGTTTAGTTGAACTAATTTCAACTTTAGTTCATCTTAAACTAAACTCTTCTATTGTATTTTTCTTCAAGGTATAAACTTTGTCTCTGATATTTCTCTTGAAAATAAATAGACGTTAATGAGCCAAATTTTAAGACATTGTCAATATCTGTTGTTAAACTCTTGAATAGATGCATAAGAGATTATGTGGTGTTTGATCATAATGTTTGCCTGGTTACTGATATCTAAAGTATTTCTGAATTGCTGAAAATACAAACAATTCCAAAGAAAAATTAGAAAAGCATGAGCTTTAATCAAAAGCTTCAATTGGCTTTCCGTTTAATCTGATTGGACAATTGAGATATTCAAGAGATCTCATTTGTGATTTTTCTTTGTGATGGATGAATGTTGCGTTCAGAATCTTTTTTAGTGCTTGCAACTAATGCAGATGTTTTGATTCCAGCCCACACCGCAAATGGTATAGTCACAATTGACGATAATTGTACAAATAGCTCACTATTGATAATTAAGCAGTCACATTAGCATAGAGGACTGGCAGAAGGAGATTGTGTTGACTCACTCTGAGCTGATTTTTTTCATATTATGATTTTCATTTGGAAGGCAATTTCACAAAATGTCAAGCACCTCTTTTCTGTCGTTTCTGGTGAATAATTATAATCTTCATTATGGTAATATAAAACAAAAATCACAAACATGCTCTTCTATATCTGTTTTTGTGTACTTGGCTGTTTTCCCTCTCCATGTTCACAATATAGCACAACATCAAGTGCCTTATTGCTTTTGTTAAATGCATTGTAAAATATGGACAACAGCAAAGTTAATAGTTGGTCTCAAGGGCTTTTCACTTGGTTAACCCTGGGTCTTCTTATTTTAGCCCAGGGTAAAAGCAATTCTGGGTTATTTTGCTTTTTGTTTTACATTGACCATAATTTACCCAGGCTAGCAATTAATCCAGGGTATTCATAAACTGTCATCTCACTGTCCTTTCCTAAACCCTGGGTTAACATTCTTATTTGCATATTTGTGGTGTCAATGTCACTGATTGGATGAATAAAGCACGCAACCTTTTTACAAAAAAAGCGTTTGCATTGCGCATCCACATATTACTTATTACCGACTGTATGAATTGTACTGTAACTGGACTTTTCGGACTATTAAAGGTAAGAAATAAATAGTTTATTTATTTTTTACATAATTTGTCCCCTCAAACCCTGAATGACTATCTGTGTCCGAAATCCCCCCCAAACCCTCATTCACTATTCCCTAGAAAACTCCACTAATAAAGTCCACTTGATTGAGTGAATGAAAATGTGTGAGAAAGTTCTGACACTGAAAAATACAGAGAAACACACAGAGAGCAGCAGCTTTTGTTTCTGCTCTGACAGCCGCAAGACCAGAAATCAGAAATGGTGAGAGAAAATTGTGCTTGGTACGTTTTTCTTCTTCAAACCCAAACTTGGGTAGCCTGGCAAGCCAGACCCACATCAAGATGTTGGGTCTGGGAACTCACCATTGGCATGCCTCAATCCGAGGGGCGGGATAAACGGTTGTCTTTCAAATTCCCTCTGCACGCAATAGGATAGCACTACAACCAACCAGAGCAACGAACGGTGAGTCCCATGCGTTTTCCCACTAGATATATTTGAATTTGGCCGTATCCGGTCGGCAAAACTCTGAACAAATCTTTCTTTTTTAAGAATGACTGTCTTTGTTATTTTCTCAAAGAAAAGCTTAACTCCAAGTCCTCCAGAGTCGCGGCCAAAGCCGATTCGAAAGACCGCTGTTCGCCAGCAGCAGCGTCATCTTCAAATAGCAGGGAATTCACGCAGAATCGTCACATCTCTGCTGTCATTATGTTAAGTCCGCCCACCAACTCTATACACGATGTGATTGGCCTGACTAGAGTTTGGTTTTTCCAGCTCGAAAGCCAACGGAGAGTTGCTAGACTACACTGGCTGCAAAATAAATTTTGCTGCCCTAAGGTGCGTCTAGATTTCTAGGCTAAAACTTGGGTCTCCTGCCGATAAAGTTTAAATCCCGTCTGTCTAGGCACTTCCCATAATGTTCACGCATACTGTAGGTGGAGAGTATGCTTCTTGTACACATTTGACCACATGAGAGCTTACACTACGAAAGTAAGCCGGTTGGATGCGTTTTCGACTACATCTGGAAGTGGTCGACCGTACAGTGCATTATGAGGTATACTCTAGCCGTTGAGTTGCATCGGTGCATTATGGAATTAAATGTGCACTCGATAACGCACAGTATGGTTTTGGACACCACTACAAATATCTTTCCACTCAAATAAAGGGTTTGCACCTACTGATTTGGTCATTTACCCTGATGCGCGCGGCCATATTGGAGATACTCGGATGTAAACAACAGCGTGGATTGCACTGTTTATGTACTACTGAACACATTGTTACACTAATTTATGATGTCTAAACCACAGGAAAAAAACACATGAAAGCTGCAAAATCATATAGAGAAGGACTTATTAAGCAGGAAAGAGGAATTGACGAACTAAAGTTAATATGTGGTAAGGATAAGAACAAGCTAGCTTCTTATTCTTCCTTCTATTTCTTATCATATAAATACAAAGATAATCGGATTTGGACTGACAGTAGCTATGTTTCCATCCACACGTTTCTATCCGAATTAAGTGATATCGAATGAAAAATGCCTTACGGAAACAGTAAAATTCGATTGAATTTCATGAATATCGACTCAAATGAAATATGTCCGGTCTCATTGGATTTTATCTTGATCGATATACGGCTTATGCGATAAACGCTGATGGAAACTTTATTACGGCGCGATCCATTTTGTCTAGCAAATGTTTGCTTGAATGCTGTGCAATTCAGTGCGAAAATGAATGGAAACACCTTAAAATGTCTCACATCAATTCGATATACCAATTTGATCGCAAAACAGCATGTGACGTCATTAAGCTTAAAAGTCGTTGAATGGAAACACACTTTCACCAGCTTTATTCGCACGAGTTTTTTTACTGAACTTCAGATAATTCGATTGAAAAGTGGATGGAAACTTGGAATAATGTAGCCATAGTTAACTACTTTACGTCAACATTTTAGCAATATCAACGCTTAATTTACACATGTGGCTGATGCTGTGCCTCTCTCAACCGCAAACGCCTTCTTTCATCCGTTTTTTGCACTCTTCTCTTTAACATTTGGCTATAGAACTCAAAATGTTTTTTCCAAGTGCGACCGATTAGTACAGACCAAAACACAACCATTTTTCAGCAGCAATAATCGCCCAAATATGCAAGTCCGTTCAGTTCAGTGGCATTGTTTACGTTCAGTGCCTCCAAAATGGCCGACTTCCGGATTGATGACGTGTAGTGAAAACCCTCTAGTCCTTTTTAAGGGTATGGGGGGCGATTTCGGTCACAGCCAGTTAGCGTTTCCGTCACCGCATCGTAAGGACGCAAAAGACCGCAGCCTCTTGAGGTCAGGGGAGTGAGGTTTACACGCGGCACTGCTATTACTGGCCTACGTTACATTAACCACGCTTTTCTATATTACAAGTGTGAAACGTCCCTTTCCCCGTGGTTTAACATCCTTCACTACAATGTTTAATAAACAGAGGCAGTTACTGATTGTATCTTCTATGCTTGTCATGGCGGATTTCCTTTTCCCCTCTAGTTATCTAAGGCTTCCATGTATCGTAAAATGCCGTAAGACATCTCGTTAGACGATTATGGCTTCGTAAGGCATGGGATTTGTGACCTGTATCTAATGGCTGATGAATCCGATTGGACTCGGACTGGCAAACTCTCTGCATTCGCCCACTCTCTGCCCTTTCACCCACTCACACACTTATTTATCCACTTCTCCGCTCTGCTTTTCATGTGCTGGTCTCTCTCTGCATCACATGGTCGGTTACTCAGACTGATTTCATCTCCTCTCAGCCTCATTCTCTCACAAGGTCTTCTAATTCGCCTGTTTTATTATTTGATTCTGCCATTTTGCACAAAACTGTTAACGAAGTACTTCACTGGAATATACTTTTTGTAATACTTCTCTCCCATATGGGTGATGGGTGTCTGTTAAAGCTCATGAATAATAAACTGTCACTAAACATAGCAACTCTATAAAGCCTACAGTATCATATTTAATACTATTAGTTTAGTCAAAACATTGCTTAAAACCTGTTGCACACAATCTACTATGCCTTCTGTCTTCTGATTGATTGTTTATACTTTTTTATTGCAAGTAAAAGGCCTTTAAGTGTAACTATACAAACATTCACCTTCAGCTTGTGGATCACGTTGATGTGAAATCTGCACTGACGTAACCATAAGAATAACTTTTATATTATCACTGTCAGTAATATTTCAAGATGAACACTTACTAAACAGAAGCAACTCAGTTTACTTGATTATCCATACATCATTTTTTTACAAAAATTATGTTAAAATATGAGTATCAAATATGAGTCAAGGGCTTTTGAGGAAGGTTTATATGTTCATCTATCAATCATCATTGTATTGCATTGCATTATACTTTTTAAAACTACAGCTTTGATCATAAACTAAGCATTTATATCATGTTACAAAGACTTCACATTGGCAGATATAGTAACGACTGATATTCATATGCATTTTAACGTAAGTATCTGCTGTGCTGTTATAAATATCTCACTGATCTACATTACAAGCATCAGGATTTCATCTTACTTCTTGGCCTTAAAAATATCAGCATCGGCAACAAATTGCATATCTTTGCTCAGTTTGAGTGTCCAATGAGTGTTTTTTTATAGTGGGAAAAGGTTCAAAATGTTATTCACTTTAAGAAAGAATTTTCTTTTAAAAAGTGATGCCCGAAAGCTTCTTTGGGGAACCAAAAAATTGTTCTTCTATGCCATTGCAGAAAATAAATCTCCTTTCTTTTTTAAGAGTGTATGAACTAAATAATAGACACATTGTTTCTGTTCTTTCTGATAGACATGGACACAGGGAAACTAAAGTGCTATTTTAACCATTAATGACCCTGCAGGAGTACCACGCTCAGCTGGAGGAAATGCGAGTGTCTATTCGTCAGCTGGAAGAGAACCTGTCCGCCGCTCGCCGTCGCAGTGACCTATACGAATCTGAGCTGAAAGAGTCTCGTCAGACCAGCGAGGAGCTCAAGAGGAAGGCTGTGGAATACCAGCAGAAGATTCAGAAGGTTTGTTCAGGTTTAAAACAAGAACTGTCCAGCTGATGTACGCTAGACAAGCTTTGATCAGTCTATTTTTCTGTTTTTTTAGGCTAAAGAACAAGGTAAAGCTGAGATGGAGGAGCTTCTGACCAAATTACAGAAGGTACATCCAGTCCCACATTACCAATAATAACTCATTATTTCCATTAAACTTTTGCAGACAAACTGTTGAGAAGACCAACATATTTAGTACTAGTGTAACCAACAAGATAGCACGAACCAGAATTAACCAGTCTGGCCCAGAAATTCATGCTGTTTTTTTTTTAATCAAATTGCTAATGCTGATGTTTTTGTATTTAAGCTTCTTTATTTGTAAATGTCTCAGACCAATGCAGAGCAACAAGTCAAGACTGAAGAACTCCAGGAGAAGCTTACCAAGGTACCGTGGACATTTATTTCAAATTCAGCCCTACTTGAAGATCTGAAACATTTGTTTAGTTTGTTTTAAATTAATATTCAGTAATATTTACTGCATTGACACTATAGCATGAGAACCCAATTTGGTAACACTTTACTTGAAGGTGTGTGTATAAGACTGACACGACACCTTCATAACCATGACATGACACATGTCATGAATATGAAGGAGCGTTTATGCATGTTTATGACAACTATCATTAAGTGTCTTTCGCTCAATTATGACATTTTGAATGTAAATATGACATTGTTTGAGATGTCTTTGTTATGACATCTTGACATAAACCAATACATCATAACCTGTCAGTGTCTTTGTCATGACAACTTGACATTAAATCAAGTTAAACTGTCCTGTTGTTGGTTTTGACATTGGCTGTCATGAGGCATTATAACTGTGTCATGAATATTTTTCTTGACCTCAACTACAGTGGTACAAATTGAATTTGTTATTAAAAAGTTATAATGGCTTCATGACAGCCAATGTCAAAACCAACCACCTGACCGTTTAATGTAATGTTAACCAATAAAGCTAAGTGGTTTCTTATGTTTGGTAATTAATCTGCTATGTCATGTTTATGACAGGTTGTGTTGTCTTAGTAATGTCAAGTTGTCATGACAAAGACACTGACAGGTTATGATGTATTGGTTTATGTCAAGGTGTCATAACAAAGACATCTCAAACAATGTCATATTTGCATTAAAATTGTCATAATTGAGCGAATGACACTTAATGGCAGTTGTCATAAACATGCATAAAACTTTTCATAACATGTGTCATGTCATGATTATGAAGGTGTCATGTTGGTCTTATGCACACCCCTTCAAGTAAAGTGTTACCGAAAAGGTCAACAGAATTGAGCTTGATAATGACACTGACTTCGCAACATCAACACTGTTACTGAACTGAACTGAATCAACATTGAACTGACTTGAGCTGAATAATTACATCGATATTTTCTCTGGAGCTACTTATAACTGAATTGAACTCACTGACAGTGAACAGTGACACGGTTAACTAAATTGAGCTGAATAATGATGCTATTATTTTCTGAAGAGCTGCTTTACAGCTGAAATTGAATTTATTGCAAAGTTGATGAATTTTGCAGCTTTAATATCGTTAATTTCCACGTGAAGCTGCTTTGAAACAGTCTGTATTGTATAAAGCACAATAGAAATTGTACTTGACTTTTCATGGATAGATGACCTATGATATCTATGATTGATATTTATTAGCGTAACAGTGTCATTTTCAGTAAATCTGTTAGCCCCAGTTACCAGAAATACACCATAAAAACACAGTGACAATGTTTCCGGTATTACATAATGGCATATTGTTGGCTGTTTATTTTACAACTTTAACTGCATATTTTATTAAGTGATATAATGAAAATGTACCAAAATCGACTTATTACCTTAAATTGTGATTAATACAGGTGGTAAAACAGCAAGCCACATGATGAATAATCCGGTCCATAAAGGATGGCCAATACTCGTATATAGACATCAGTAATCAGAGACAAAACACCATCAGAGTAGCTTCAATAAACAGTACATGCAATGAACAAGAACTACATTACAGAATATGTAACATGACACACCATAATGAAATAAAAAGAAAATAAAACAAACACACCATAATGATAAAAAGAAACAAAGCTGCCCTTTTACTGTTTTTCATTTGAAATGATATGGTTTGTTCTTCCAAAAACAATACAAATGACAATATATTACAGTAAAATTACATGCAAGGCCAAACTTAAACATTAAACACTGCCGTATATGGTAAGGTAATTTACAGTTAACCATTTTTTCCTATTTTCTGACTAACATTCAGTTAACCAAAATGTTTGTACTGTAGCATTTTTAGTCTTTTTCAGTACACATTTTTGAGCTGGCAGCGTCCTTTTCTTCCAGGCCGTGAAGGCGAGCACAGAAGCCACGGATCTCCTGCAGAACGTACGTCATGCTAAAGAGCGTCTGGAGCGAGACCTGGAGCGTCTGCAGATAAAAGAGGACTCCACCGACAGCCTGCGCAGACGCCTGCGAGAGACTGAGGTCACACACACTTCATATCCACCATCTACAAATATCATTATGATTTGATTAGATTCAACTTTATTATTATTACACTGAGAATAAGTAGGAACCAATTCCTGTAGCTCAAACATCCAAGCATGACGCTAATAGGTTATGGGTTTAAATCACAGGGAAGACATTAAAAATTGCACAATACCCCTAATATGAATCTAAAACCCATAATAAATTACTATATTCATAAAAAATGGCAAACAAGTGGGATCTCTAAACCATGAAGAAACTCCATAAAATCAGTCCCAAAGTTGGGAGAAGTTTCTATATATTTTTTTAAATCGATCGATGGGACCTGATTATTTATTCCAGTTGCTGAATAGGCCGTTCCAGAATGACACACAAGTCTTTAATACTTGGAGAAGATCCAACAACATGTTAGTTTAGTCAAAATCCTTTATCCCTGATGCATGATTTATTAGATGGTGCTGTTTTTAACCCTAAAAGTTAACCCTAAAACCCTTTTAAAAGTTAAACCAAATATAGTTTTAAGGCCAGTTTACACCAAGAGTGATAACTAGTATATATTAACATTCACACCAGTGGATAATATGATTTCTGTTTACTCTAAGCACGCTTTTGTCGCCTGCCTCTTGAAATGCTCCAGCTCTTTAAAGCAGGATGGATTCTGATTGGCTGTCAATGTTTTTAGCATTCATCAGCTGGAAAATAATCGCCCTGAAAGTAATTCCTATATATATGTGGTATGAACTCTGCTATTCTTTTATATTTTGAACGATTGAACAACAGTTATCACTATAGTTATCATCATTGGTGTGAACGGGCCTTTAGAGTTTTTAGCAAAAAAAGGTTTTAAAAATCAGATATAGGTCTTCCATAAATTTTTCTCACCATGACGATAGCCACAGAAGCTGGCATGGCGCTAACCGCTAACAGAAAAACAAACATTTTTCAGGGATGCATGAACTGAAGAAAAAAAATGTAGAACTTGAATGCAATGTTTGTCGCTTTGGATAAAAGCATCTGCTAAATGCAAAAATAGAAATATAAACAACTCAATTCACCAATTGCAATCCACTTTTGCTGATGTTTAGCCTCAAACTACTCAAATTCTGATGTAAATTTCCAATTTATCAATGGAACTTAAAGGATTAGTTCACTTTTTAAAAAACTTTTGCTGATAATTTACTCACCCCCATGTCATCCAAAATGTCCATGTCTTTCTTTCTTCAGTCGAAAAGAAATTAATGTTTTTGATGAAAACATTCCAGGATTTTTCTCCTTATAATGGACTTCAATGGGACCCAAACGGTTCAAGATCCAAATGACAGTTTCAGTGTAGCTTCAAAGGACTTTAAACGACACCAGACGATGAATAAGGGTCTTATCTAGCGAAAACAACGCTCATTTCAAAAACAAGTAAAAAAGTTTAAGTTTTATTAGCACAAATGCTCGCCTTGCTCTGTTCTGTGATGCACGTTTGTGACTCTCCTGTTCGAACTCGTTCATCAAAATGAACAAATCTTTTTTCGAGTCATTTAGTTCATTTCGTTCGTTGAATGAACGAAATGACTCGGAAGAAAGACTCGTTCAAAATGAATGAATCTTTTTTCGAGTCATTTCGTTCGTTGAATGAATGAAATGACTCGAAAAAAGATTTGTTCATTCTGATGAACGAGTTCGAACAGGAGAGTCACAAACGTGCATCACAGGACAGAACAAGGCGAGCATTTGTGCTAATAAAACTTAAACTTTTTTATTTCTTTTTGAAATAACCGATCGTTTCACTGTCGTTTAAAGGCCTTTGAAGCTGCACTGAAACTGTCATTTGGACCTTGAACCGTTTGGGTCCCATTGAAGTCCATTATAAGGAGAAAAAACCTTTTTCATCAAAAACATTAATTTCTTTTCGACTGAAGAAAGAAAGACATGGACATCTTGGATGACATGGGGGTGAGTAAATTATCAGTTTTTTTAAAAGTGAACTAATCCTTTAATATTGTTAATATCTAAATACTTGCAACTTAATATATTTATATTGATTCAGTGAGGCTAAGTTTGACTAATTCATGTAGTTGTTTTCACACATAGCACTTTTTTTAAGTGTGAGCTGCCTGGATAACATGGCAATGCATCATCAATATGAGATATTTATTGTTTATTTTTTGGATGGAACAGGACGGTAGGAAAACCCTGGAGAACCAGGTGAAGAGACTGGAGATGGTGGAGCGGAGAGAAACTAAACTGAAAGAAGACATTCAGACCAAGTCACAGCAGATCCAACAGATGGCCGATAAAATCATGGTAAGACTGAGACTCGAGCGAGTGCTGAACTCCTGCTGATTTACACATACTGTATCTAAAACACACACACACAAACAAACAGGTAAACACTCGAGCGAGGAGGACGCCACATGTCGATCAGATGGAGGTGTCACATGCTTGCAGTAAAGCTACTTAATTAAGACGCGTAACACTTATCAGTCACGCGCGATACTCCTCCTCAAACACTCACGTTTGCATTAAACACAGACTTTCTGCTTTTATTCGTTTTTCTTCAACCTGCTTCTTTTCCTCAGCTCCCAGCATGCTCTCTGGCCCTGTCACTGCTCCAAAAGTGACAGATTGCAGCAGTGGATCATCTCAGTCTTTGGCCATGATCATGTGTGACACAATAACGATGTGTTTTAAACCTGATGACTTATACTGTGCATTAGTGATTTTTATGATTTAGTCCCGATTAAATAGTGCTTAAAAACGAAATGCCACATTTTAAGTTGATTTGGAAGCCAGTTTTGTTACTGTTAACAAAAAATATTTTAAATCGTTTTCATTTATTGAAATAAAGCTGAAATAATATAAACATAAACATAAATATTAGATGGAAAAACTTAAACTTAAAAAAAAAACTGAAATGTGCCTATAACTGAAATAAATAAGTTATACAAAATACCAAACATGATACTCGACAAAAAACATATAAAAAAAGTATTGTGTAAACTTTAATATAAACTTTATTTAAAATTTAAATAAAAAAAGATTCAGACTATTATTTCATGCCAGGCTTTCATGTACTGTTTGGATACAAGCATATGCTACTTACTTTGTACATATAAATATAAATATTAATAAAAACATATTAGATGAAAAATATCAGCTTAAAAGAAACTTAGATGAAAATTTGAAATGTTGCCTAAGTACTGAAATTACTAAAACTGAAATAAAATTAAATTACAGCTAAAATATACATATATATATATATATTTTAAATATAATAAGAATGACAAACAAATAACAAAATGACTAAAATGGGAAATATTTTGTATTATTTTAAGTAATGTAAGCAGCACATAACAAAATTACTAAGACAAACAAAAATTTTAATGCAAAATGAAAATATAAAATAAATGATAATTCAAAAATATTAATAAATGCTATAATAGTAATACTAAAATAACACTGCTGTAGACCCGTTAAAGAAATATGATAACAATTTAAAAATGACCTATTGGTTTTCATATGCATCTGCAATAACCAAGAAATACTTGGAGTCTCTCACTTTTTTTTCTCCTGTGAAAAATACCTAGTAATCTGTGATCAGATTTGCCTTTCTGCAATCAAAAGTTAGAAATCTCTTTAACATTTCCATCTTAGAAACATCTTAGACAAGGCAATACTCACAGTAAATGAAACATAACTGAGACTCGTGAGCATTAAAATGCTCCTCTGTTGTGTGTCTGTATACAGGAACTGGAAGAGAACTTGCGTGACACGCAGGCAACAGCACAGCGAATGGAAGCACACCTGGAACAGAAGGAAAGGCTTTACGAAGACAAGATCAAGGTCGGGCCACACACACACACACACACACACACACACACACACACACACACACACACACACACACACACACACACACACACACACACACACACACACACACACACACACACACACACACACACACAGACAAATATCAGTGATGTTTCACAGAGTCAACAGAGCGGTTTACCTGCATCGTGGCGTTTGCACAGGACTAATATACTCTAGCTTTAGTGCTCGTTATTAAATGTATAGTGACTGAATAAAACTGACTCATGTTTGTCTTTGGATTCAGATTAAGCATTTAAAGGCCTCATTTTGAAGATAGTCTCTGTTCATGTGTCAGGTGTACAGTGATAACCAGTGCTTGTGTGTTTTGTAGGTGTTAGAGACTCAAATGAAGGCTGATTTGGCTGAAAAGGAGTTGCTGGAGTCCAAGCAGAGCGCTTTTGAGGAGGAGGCTCGCGAGCGGGGAAAAGTGATCAGTGACCAGACAGCGGTAACGCATGTTATTCTGCTTTAACACATTAGTGTATTTTAGTTGGGGAATGACAAAGTGTGACCACATTAACACTGATATTTGTGCAAGACAATCATTCTAAGTGAGCGCTTTCCTTCTGGTAAATCAGTCAATTTACATGAAAGTATAACAAAAAAACAAATAAGTTTACCATTATACTACTTTTGTAATACCAAAATTTCTGTAGTTGGTACCAATACCAGTAAAATGGCATGAATCATTACAACAGCCAAATCTAACTATTTAAAAAAAAAATTTTTGACAATAATTATTTTTTATTTCTAGAGCAAACGTCACAAAGTGCTCTACATCCACATATATAAAAGAAAGAGTGACAGACATTCAAAACAAACAATTAGATAAAAAAAGAAGTACGAAAGACAAAAGCAAGTTTAAACAAGTGGATTTTTTGCTGCTTTTTTTTTTAAAAGTAAGTGTTTCAAAAAAATACAATTATAGTAAATAAAATAAATGAGTTAATAATAATTAATTATTAGTAATTAAGTAATTATGACCGTTTGATTGACGAATTTACTGTCCAATGATTCTAGGTGGTCTTGGAAATGATTGGCTGGAGTTTTTCGAGTCCTGCCCATTCCACACAAGCGTGCCGCACAAGCCCTCAAAAGTGAAGCCAAAACGTCTCGATCGCCCCCCGGTGACCGGTTCTAGTATAGGTCATAAGCCCCGCCTCCCCATGTTATTCAACGGGACACGAGACCAACTAAAAATTAAATTACACTTCACATATCTTTTTTCTAAAGATAGTTTCTGTCATTTACTGTAGTTTATATCACGTTGATGTAATTTCAAGTGTTTGTTATTAAAATAAGTTAGTTTTTAGTTAGTTATTTGATGCTATAAAAACGGTGCTGTGACATCATGATTGACAGCTGTGATTGACAGCTTCTCTGTGCGAAGTAGTCACTGAAGCACCAACAGACTTTTTTTCATAATGTTGACTATGTGGTAAGTAGTTGTATTTACCTTATTTTAACGAGGTACTGCAATCAGCAGACATCATTAGAGAGGAACGGAGCAGACAAGGCCACTTAAGAAAAGTGCAGGGCGTGTGCTTGCGACTGATTCAGCGAGAGTGAGGGCGGGGCCTTGATTTTGCGGCTTTACTTCCTGCTCACGACTGCGCATGACTGGTCCCGAAAACGCTACTGCGCAGACTCAAGTTCCAATATGTCAGCGCCATATCGGGACTCTGGCGGCTTCAGTTCTCTCCAATGGAAAAGAGCGAAGGGGCGTCGTCCATCTTTTTTTACAGTCTATGGTTCCACAGATGATTAAATTACTTAATTGTCATTTCTGTGCTTCTAATTTAGTGGCTGTAAGTGGGTTAGGAATAGGATTTCAAGTTATTTTGAAAAAATGGACAAAAAAGAGAATCACCTTTAAGTGGAACCTGCTAGGAACTACTAATACTCTAGAAAGGCTGGTCTCGTTAATTTTTTTTTAATTTACCAGTCATTTTGAGAAGACTATACTGTATTATACTTGCACGTCCTGATTTTTGCAGAGTTTGACGCGTTCCTGGTTGATCCTGGAGCAATATTCCTGTCCAAAAATGTAATCCTAACCATATCCCTAAAACTAACCCTACCCATAAGTTATCCCTTAAATCAGAGGGAAATGATAGGTGAATAACACTGATGTAGAAGCACCTAACCCTTGTTGTAAGCCTAAACTTGACATAAACTTGTCCCTTCAAATCTGATTTTCTTGTTTCATGTAGACGATCAATGCCATGGAGTCAAAGATGACCAATCTGGAGCAGAGAATCTCTGAGCTGTCCGAGGCCAACAAACTGGCAGCCAACAGCAGCCTTTACACGCAGAAAAACATGTGAGTTCACATGCATGACCATGTACACTGGAGATGATTCAGTGATATGGGTTAAGATGTCAAATAATGGTGCAAAATACCAGTAACTTGACTAGCGCACACCTTAGTAAATCACCTTGCACGATTCATTTAAATACTCTCCTCCTATAAATCTTGCGTCTGAAAGGGAAACTCCTACAAATGCATATGCAATAAGGTCAGCCGCAAAAATAACACGCCTTTTCAGCACCAATTTTTCACTTAGTGTCTTTAGTAAATCATGACAGTAGTTTTTTAACGCCAAAATAGGGTTTGTGCTGTTAGTACACCTGGCCCTGAATTATTTATTTGTCTTTCATCATTTTGCAGTGTCCTGTTGTTATATAAAAGCAATCAGCCATTCTGATTCATGTTGTGCCACATACTGTAGAGTGGTAAAATACACAGTAAGACTCATTTGTTTGGACATTACAAACAAGTAGTTTGCATTAGAGGTCAAGTGTAGATATACAGTCATTTCTTTACTATAGTACCACCACAGTACTTTTTTGTCTCGTGCTCTCACATAATAGTATTTACATGCCATTCACATGAACGAACCATGGATATTTGAAATGGGTGAATGTAAAGGTTAATTTCAGGCTAATGTGCCATGAAGGCAGATTTTCTGGGTTAAGCACAAAGTTAATGAACGATGACCTAGTATTTGCATTATATTAAGGCTTTCATAGCAGCTTCATATTATCCCTGCTGGAAAAGAACAACATAGAGAGTATGTGTCGTGTTTTAGATGCTGGTGTGCTAATGATGTCCGCACCACGGGTGTGTTTCCCAAAAGCATCGTTAGCCAACTATGGCACAAGTTCTGTCATTATCAGCAAAGTTAAACGAGTCGGTGTTTCCCAAAACCTTAGTTCTAATGAACATTCGCAAACAGCATCGCAAAGTTGTGTCGTGGTTAGAAGCAGAGTTTCTTGTTTGTATGACATGTGGACTCAATAAATCCCTATCTTGACACAAATAAGAAAGCTGACATTCACTGCATCTATATCTTTTATTTAGAATACATAGCAATTTCATTTACGTCTTTTAGTTTGGCAAGAGATTTGAAGCGTCATTTTTGAAGAGTGGGCATGTGTGTACGTGTTCTACTACGTAAGAAAGAGCTTATGATTGAATCTGGAAATAATGCAAATAACTGAGAAAAATGAGTAATAGTCCTCAGATGACATGTCCGTAATTTATAGCAAAACATCTAGTGTTAATTTAATCTCAAACAGATTCATTAAAGGTAGTTATTACTCCACTACCTGCGTGACATCATTAACCAACGTGGTTGAACGACCAATTTGCGACAATGCGGTTTTGGGAAACGGTTCTTCAACGGTTCTCGTGAAGCAGCGAATTACATCGTTGTATGGGAAACACGCCCCAGGCTAGCTTAACCAGCTGGACTTCCATGGTTAACCAGCTTTACTAGGTTTTAGAAACCATAATGAAAGCTGATTTGACTACAAAGGAAGCCATGAATCCTGTGAAAGATGCACAGTGATCAGCGTTGATGGTTGACAGGCCTGTAGAAAAGCACTGAACCACAATGGAAGGTCAAGGCCAAACTGGGGTGTGTTTCTCAAAAGCATCGTTAGCCAACTATGTTCGCAAGTTCTGTTGTTATTAGCATAGTTCAACGAGTCGGTGTTTCCCGAAACCATCGTTCCAACGAACATTTGCAAACAGCATCGCAAACTTGTGTGTTTGGAACGACAGATCTCGACCTGTGGTTAGAAGCAGAGTTTCTAGTTTGTATGACATGTGGACTCACTAAATCCTTATCTTGAGCAAAATAATCAAGCTGACATTCAGTACAACCCATGTTTTTTATTTAGAATACATACAAATGTCATTTATGTCTTTTAGTTTGTCAAGAGATTTAAAGCACCGTTTTTGAAGATTGCGCATATGCGAACATGCTCTACTATGTAAGAACGAGCCTATGATTGAATCTGGAAATAAAGCAAAATAACTGAGAAATATGAGCAATAGTCCTCAGATGACTGTAATTTATATCAAAACATCTAGCGTTAATTCGATCTCAAACAGTTTCATTAAAAGAAGTTATTAATCCACCGTGCGTGACGTCATAAACCAACGTGGTTGAACGACCACTTTGTTCAATATGGTTTCGGGAAACAGTCGAGACTAACTAGTTGATTTCTCCAACGATGCATCGTACTATGGTAGTGAAGCAGCGAATTGCGTAGTTGTACTGGAAACGCACCTCTGGTTAGATTACCTCGGCTTTAAATCTTGTGTCAAACTAAAAGAAATTAAAGACACAGGTTATACTGAATGTCAGCTTGCTTATTTTGCTCAAGATAAGGATTTATTGAGTCCACATGTCATGCAAACTAGAAACTCTGCTTTTAACCACAGGTCGAGAGCTGTCGCTCCAAACACAAAAGTTTGCGATGCTGTTTGCGAATGTTCGTTTGAACTAAGGTTTCGGGAAACACAGACTCGTTGAACTTTGCTGATAACGACGGAACTTGTGAACATAGTTGGCTAACGAGGCTTTTGGGAAACGCACCCGTGGTGTGGAGAGGATGTGTTGCTGGTTAACCAAAACACAGCTTCGTTTCCAGCAGCTAGGGGTATTTCTCCTAGAAGTTCTGTTTATAATCTTTAGGAAAGCCCAAGAGGAGATGATATCTGAACTCAGGCAGCAGAAGTTCTATCTGGAATCTCAGGCTGGAAAACTGGAGGCCCAGAATGCAAAGCTGGAGGAACATCTGGAGAAGCTGACACAACAGGAACAGACTAACAAGAGTCGAGTGCTGGAACTGGAGGCCAGACTCAGAGAGGTGAGAGACCATTTTATGACTTTTTTTATGACCATTTTATATTTTATGAGAATTCTGAACCATATTTCAGCCCAATATCAAAATAATAATAATACATTTTATTTATAATGCGATTTTCTTACACCCAAAGCATTAACAGAGTAAAAGACACATAAAACAAATAATAGTACATATAATAGAATATACAACAATATAAAACTATTCAATACCGTAATCAGCAACTAAAACTTAAACATGGTAATCAATTTTAAAGGATAATTCTGGTATTTAGCACTTTGAGTCTATTTTCTAGTTTCGTTTTGGATGAACTAGAGTGGTTGACACAGAAATTTTGACGATGGGTCCTGTCTCGACTTTTTGACTATTTTAGAATCGCCTCTGAGCGCTGAGAGTGGCTGTCTATGGGCATGCACAAACATGTCCTTAAAACAACCCTTAACATTCGTTTTCAAAACTGTGCAACTCACCGAGTGGTTAGTGGTGTTCGTTGATGTTCCAAAACAAGTAGCGTAGCGAAATACAGTTTCTGTCGTGTTTTAGTGAGGCCAGCAGGGGGAGCTCACCCTGGGGTCTGTGTGGGTCCTAACGCACTAGTATAGTGACGGGGACACTATACTGTCAAAGAGCACCATCCTTCGGATGAGATGTTAAACCAAGGTCCTGACTCTCTGTAGTCATTAAAAATCCCAGGATGTCCTTCGAAAAAGAGCAGGGGTGTAACCCTGGCATCCTAGCCAAATTTGCCCCTTGGCCTCTGTCCATCACGGCCTCCTAATCATCCCCATGTCATGATTAGCTTCATCACTGTCTCCTCTCCACCAGTAAGCTGGTGTGTGGTGGGCGTTCTGGTGCAATATAGCTGCTGTGCATCATCCAGGTTGTGCTGCACATTAGTGGTGCTTGAGGAGATTCCCCCATCCATGTAAAACGCTTTGAGTACCTAGAAAAGCGCTATATAAATGTAACGAATTATTATAATTATTATTATTATTAGACCAAAAATATAAACATTATCGTATTTATTACAATGCCAAACACTCAAGAGAGTTGTCATGACCGAAATATAATTACTAATTGATTTTGGAGTGAAATGTGACCTAAACGTAACTGTGGTCCTGCTCTGTTCCTCCACAGATGGGTCTGGAGCACGAGGAGCAGAAGCTGGAGATCAAGAGGCAGGTGTCGGAGCTCACGCTGTCCCTGCAGGAGAGAGAAGCTCAGATCAGCAGCCTGCAGACAGCACGTCACGCCCTGGAGAACCAGCTTCATCAGGCCAAGACCGAGCTGGAGGAGACGACAGCAGAGGCCGAGGAGGAGATCACCGTCCTCAGGGTGAGGCCGTACATCCTGATCAATCATCTCCTTCCTCACTCATCATTTAATCCCAATGTCAAAAGTTAAGACATCTATATTTTACTGAGATCTGAAGTGCAGCATAGTGCAGTTTAAAATGTCTTTATTGCATATTCAAAGATTTAAAAGCCATAACAGTTATTAATTAATAGGATGTAGTTTTTGTTAGTAGCTTAACGTTCAGGTAACTACTTTTTCAAAAGGGTAGATTGTTTTTGCATTAGCTACATTAAATAGCTTGGCAAAAAAATATTCGTTTTTTTTTAAGTAGCTTAATGGTGGTTAGTTTTATATTTTTAACTTTGTAAAACCTGACATTTGAAATAAAAGTTAAAAAAAAGCATTTTTCCCCTTAAAAAAAATGGAACCGTTTATTGAAACTTTAGACAAAATCTAAAAAAAAAAGTAAAATTAAATAAATTTGCATTTGTGTTTTTTTTTGAGTATCATATTTAATGCATTAGGCTTTTATGGCTCATATAGTCTCATGGAGCTCAGACCCGAGGAGGAAAAACACCTTAGTTTTATTCAGAGGCTCAAACTGAGAAAAAAAATATGCATTTTGGTGCGGATGCTGATATTTATATGATGTTTTAAAAAGTACGATGACATTTTGATGCTTGTAATGTAAATCACTGAGATCTTTATAACAGCACAGCATACTGTGCATACTTACATAAAATGCGTATAAATATCGACGTCTCTCTATATCTGCCAATGATAGGTCTTAGTAACATATACAGAGATTGATCATAAAACTAAGCATTTCAATTATTTAAATGCTTAGTTTTATGATCAATCTCTGTAGTTTTAAGGCATATAATGCAATACATGATTGAGATATGAACAAATAAACCTTCCTTAAAGTAACACTATGTAGTTTTTCAACCTTCATAATATATTTCCAAGACCCTTGTGATGGTACATTGACTTAAAATAAGTTTAATGACACGTCTGCCATAGCCTGACGGGGTCTGTATCGCTTTTACTGGCACTATGTAACTTCGGGTTTCGGGTAGGAACCCGTGCACAAAAAGAACTACAAAATTCGACTGCTTTACGTCAAGCGCTACAATAGTCATTATTTTGTTTTTCTTCGTTTCTGATGTCGCAATACATCATCCTTTCATGAAATCATGTAACATACTCTAGCTTGTCTGTGGACATCGTTCATTCTAAAGCCGGTGCTGGGTAAACAGCGAGCGTGCGTGCGACGGTAGGCTAAATTATTTACGACAACGGCAATGGACAATTTCGTTTCCAACCAGTAGGGCGACCGAAGAGGACAAGTTACTTGGTGTTACTTTAAAAGCCAGATTATCATCTTTGATACTCACATTTGAACATGCTTTTTCTAAAAAATTATGTAAATAAATCTAAGTTGCTTCAGTCCAATAAGTGTTCATCTTGAAATATTACTAAAAATCTAAAAGTTATTCTTATGTTTACTTTATATAAATCAGTGTAGATTTCACAGCATAAAGACATGTGAACCACGAGCTGAAGGTGGACATTTTTACAATTATACTAAAAGATGTTACTTGCACAAAAAGCATAAACCATAAATCAGATGATAGAAGTCATAGTAGATTTTGTGCAACAGTGAATCAGAATCAGAAAGAGCTTTTTACCAAGAAGATTTGATCATGTCTATAATTTAGAGGCCATAGAAATTTGCGTATCAAATATGGCACATAGGGTTTATAGTGTTAAGTAACATAAGTAAGATTGACTGTAATTTAACCAATAGTTTGTAGCTTGACAAGCGAAAGTTTCAAACTCGCTTCTGTAGGAGCAGCAGTTGATCTATCTATATATAATCTATATTATTTCAATGCATTATATTGCGGACTCCACTCATCTCCTTTATATGTCTCATCGTAGTGAATAATCATGTGTTTCGGTATAATCTCTCTGTGGAGCATTGCGCTCCTCATCTCCACTGTGCTGTAAACATCTTCCCACGCTCCTCTGCGGTGCGCTGGTTTCATCCTCGCGCCCAGTCGCTCTCATGCATGACATCTCACCTGTCATGACACTCGAGTTCATTTCACAGCGCTCTGCTCAAACACACTTTACTGCAGAGTGTGCACTTCATGCAAACATGGCCATTTTCACTCTTATTCTGTTTCTTTTTTTTAAGGCCCATCGGGATGAAATCCAGCGGAAGTTTGATGCCCTGCGCGACAGCTGTGCGGTATGCAAATGAGCTTTTCTCTGTATTTGACTCATCAAATGTGACATCATCTGACCCACATCAGTTTAACCTGTACAGACAGAATATGCGGATGCTGTTTCAGTTTCCATAACCAGCATCTGAACAGGAACTAAATCGTTGAATAAAAAGCACTTTTTTTCCCAAATATCAAGATTTTAGTTAGTAACGTTTTATTTAAATATCCCATTTAGACATTCTACTGACTATAAGTAACTTTGTAACTACACATCAACTTATTCTACTAACCTAACAGTCTTCTAATACTCTAATGAGAGTTAGTTGCAAATTAACAAGAGTTTGTTGACATGTACAGTAGTTGCAAAGTACAGTATGTAGAATGTCTAAAGTGGATGAAATAAGGTGTAACCGTTTAGTTTAAAGGGATGTGTTCATCCAAAAATTAATTACTCTCCCTCATGTCGTTCCAACCCCGTAAGACCTTCGTTCATCTTCGGAACACAGATTAAGATATTTGTGATTAAATCTGAGAGCTGGATCACTCCTTCATAGGCTTCTAAAGGATTGAAACTTGACAGCCCCGAAAAGTTATTAAAGAAATCGTTAAAAGAGTCCAAGTGACTACAGTGGCTCAATCTTAAGTTTATAAAACGACGAGAATACTTTTTGCGTGCAAAAAAACCACAAAAATAACGACTTTATTCAACCATCTCTTCTCTTCCGTGTCATTCTCCTAAGCTGTTGACGTAGTGTAACAGCGCAGCGCTTCTGTGTTATACGTCACACGTAGGCTCACTATTGGCCGACGCTGGTCATGTGTGTGATGCGTGTGACGTTCAACCAGAAGCGTTGCGCAATAACACTACGTGAAATCTCCAGGCCCAAAGAGAATACTTGAATAGAGTCGCTATTTTTGTTTGTTTTTTGCGCTCAAAAAGTATTCTCGTAGCTGATAAACTTAAGATCTAGCCACTGTAGTCACTTGGACTCTTTTAAACGATTTCTTTAATGACTTTTCGGGGCTGTCAAGTTTCAATCCTTTAGACGCCTATGGAGGAGTGACCCAGCTCTCAGATTTAATCACAAATATCTTAATTTGTGTTCCGAAGATGAACGAAAGTATTACGGGGTTGGAACGACATGAGGGAGAGTAATTACTGACAGAATTTTCATTTTTGGGTGAACTATCCCTTTAAGATTTCGGTAAACTATCGTTCAAAAGTTTGAGGCTGTAAGATTTTTAAAATGTCTTTAAATAAGCCTCCGCTGCTTACCTAGGCTTTTTTATCAGCAATACAGTAAAAACAGTAATATTGTGAATTTTTATTATTATTTAAAATAACTGCTTTGTATTTGGATATATATTGTAAAATGTAATTTATTCCTTTCATGCAAAGCTGAATTTTCACCATCATCACTTCAGTCTTCAGTGTCACATGATCCTTCAGAAATCAGTATAATGATTAGAAAGCTCAAAAGAACAGCATTTATTTGAAATAGAAATCTTTTGTTACATTCCTAAATGTTTTTACTGTCACTTTTAATCAATTTAATGCATCATTGCCAATTAAAAGTATTAATCCCTTTAAAAAAATATATTATATATTGACTTCAAGCTTTTGATATGCATCATTTAGTCAAGTCCCCCCCCCCCCCCCCCCCCCCCTCCCAGTTCAATTATTACAAATAATCTCTCAACACAAATAACCAGTTAATAAAAAGCGGAATATATTGTATGATATTTATAAAAGAATTCAAATAGTTTTAGATGAAGTATAGCATGTCACACTGTTGTCGATATCATGTCAACAACCCATATATCATGGTGTTGAACGATTACTATATTAATATATCATGTTATTTTTAGAACAAAAACAGTTAGTGGAAAATAATGCCGTCCACCATTTATCAAATGCATCTGTTTTCAGACATCCAGGAAGTTGTTCATCCTTCCATTGTCATTGATGTCAGGAATAGGTGCTTGTGTTTGCATTGGCCCTGGAGTGTGTTTGATTATTATCCAGCTCAGAGCATCTCTGCCCTACTTTCACTGTCCACCCACACTCAAGCTGTGTGAGCATCTCCAGCTCAACCCATGCAGTATTCTCCTTCTGTGCTGAGGCCTGATATCACATTTCTCCTTCATCAAACACCTTTGCAATTGTAACTGGAGCTCAGATGAACTTCTAAACTTGGAGATACATATGGGCTTGTTTTGATAAGATGGGAAACTATTACAGTTGCTCATACTTATGGTTAAGGGTAATAGTTATTCTCAGCGTTGAAGTGTCTGAAGCTTTGCTGTCAGTCTCTTTCGTAAGCTCTTATAATCCCAGCCCCTGGGTGACGGCTTCTTTCCGCTAAACATGCTTTGATCTTCTCAATTTTTGAGCTGTATTTTGTACAGTAAGTGTATAAAGTAATATTGTATTCCTATGCACTTTTTTTTGTTTATTAAAGGCATATTAAATGCATGTGCATCACTGAAAACAGTGCTAGGGTGTTTTTTTAACACCTTCATTTTTTTCTTTTTTCCATAGATGGCACAAAATCCATTTAATGAATGAATATGCTCTTCTTAATTTTGTCCATTAATCTAAATATTATTATTGGTGAGATTTAGATATTCAAACCTAATTTTGTGTCTCTGAAACATTCATGATATTATATTATGTTTTTGACTATTGAAGCTTTGTGTGTCTATTTTTTAATGCACATTGTGGCATGTTGTAACAAGTGTTTTAATTTAATACTTCTTGCATTTTTTATTATTATTATTCAATAAGTAAATTTCAGATATCTTCGCTATTTATTAAAACTTATAGGCTAACTGAGGGAAATCCTTCAGTGGAATTCTTAAATCTATTTTTTTAAACAAATAATTTTTAAATCTATTAGTCCGACAAAATGGCAGATAATATCTATGAGTAAAAGGAAGCAACTTAAAAACATTCTGCACATTGGCTGATGCATAATTATAATCGTAATTTCTACTCAGAAGTTGCTAGTAAATTTCACAATTAATTACAAAGAAATGTAAAGTAACAAAATTAATTAAACATAACATTTTAAAGTAGAAAGACTGAAATATTAGTTTCTTGTAAAATATAATGCAATAATATTTGTTTTAATTACTACAAAAAAAAACTTAAAACAATTTATACTGTGCTAAACTTAAATATTACTTTTTAGGGTTTATTTTACATTTTTTTTAGTTTAATTTTTTTTATTTATTTCTAGATAATAGTTTCAGTTCTAGTTCTAGTTTCAGAACTTATTTCAGTTCAACATTTCTAATTTTCAACTAATATTTGTATTTTATTTGTATTTTATTTTTCATTTCATTTAATTTCATTTAATAAAACCGGTTCTAATAGTTTTAGTTCATGATATTAACCCTGCATAATTGAAGCATGTTTCCCATCTTATCCTATTACTTTTCTAATCTATCAGATTTCCACTTTTATAAATCATATTATAAAACACCCAAGAAACCACAGAAACTGCATAATACACTAGAGTAGGGTAAAAAGTGTGTTTTGGTCAGTAGTTAGTTTTTGGCAGTGTGTGTGTGAGCGTGGCGCTGTGCCTTTAACAGTCATGACAATAATAATGAGCGCAGAAACCTCCTCCGCACCAGAGGAGTGCTCTCCTTGACCAGCGCTGCAGTTTCATCAAACCTGCGTCCCTTCTGTGTGTCAGATCAACACAAGTGTATGAAGCATTGCAAATGTGTGAAGTGAAACCAGAAAACACTTCTAAAAATGGTTTTAGTCAGAGTAGGGTTTCTGATAAAGTTCAGAGTCACTCTGCATCATGCTTGGAGTGATGTTAAAGTCTTTAAGAACATTTCCCACAGGATTAAATACACTCCTGTTACACTGCAGGGGTTTTCAGGACAGGACTGTCAAGAGCGACAGGAAGAAACATGGGAATGGCTTCAGGATATGATCACGCTGTTCTTTAGTGGGATTCAGTTTGTTAGCACACACACCTCTGACATTTTTAGCAAGATGGACCACTTCACAGCTTATCTATATTCTTAGCATGTAAATATGCTGTATGAAAACTACAGTATGGCCATCATTCTGTAAAAAATTTGTAAGATTTTTTATTGTTTTTGAAATAAGTTGTGCCTTTATTAGCAAGGCTGTAAAATCATAATATTGTGAAATATTATTAGAATTTAAAATAGCTGTTTTCTATTTGAATATATTATAAAATGTAATTTATTCCTGTGATCAAAGCTGAATTTTCAGCATCATTTCTCCAGTCTTCAGTGTCACATGATCCTTCAGAAACATCTATATGCTAATCTGCTCAATAAATATTTCTCATTATTATCAGTGTTGAAAACAGTTATGCCGCTTCATAAAAAATAAATAAAAAATTGATCATGCAAAGACAGCAGCATTTATTTGGAAAATAACCTTTTGTAACATTATAAATGTCTTTACTGTCACATTTGATGCATTCTTTCTGAATAAAATGATCCGTTTCTTTGTAGAAAAATGTCTTAGTTTTGACCAGTTACATATATGTGTCACATATGTAACGCCATCACTGTTTTGTTTCTCGCACCTGCATCAGGTGATCACGGACCTGGAGGAGCAGTTGACTCAGCTCACGCAGGAAAACGCAGACCTCAACCGACAGAACTTCTACCTGTCCAAACAGCTGGACGAGGCCACGGACGAGAACGAGGAGAGACTGCAGCTCAAGCAGGACCTGGAGCGCCTGCGCCGCGAGGTGGCCGATCGGGAGATGCACCTCAACAACCAGAAACAGGTGGAGTGAACACACACACACACACACACACATCAGCAGCAGCGTGAGTCACACACACGGGAGAGAGATGGGGATGGATTTAAGAGCCCACCGCAGCGTTTAAACGGATGATGCCCAATCTAAAGAGGATGCTTAGCTGTCATTAGCATCTCAAGTGACATAAAGGGGCGTAATGTAAGAATTTAAATTAAGTTCAAAACGGGAGGAGCCTAAACATTCAGTCCTGTCAATATCACTGAATAGGCATCGACATGTATGGAAGCTTGTCTCTGCCACAGAATAAAAATGAAAAAAAGGGAAATTTTTATCTCAAAATTCTGACTTTTTCTTATCACAATTTTGGAGATGGTCCTCACTGCAGAACATGAAATCCACGGGGAGGAGTCGGATCTAGAGCCGACTCCTCCCACCTTACATACCTAAACCTACCCAGCTCCACCCCTTATCCCTAAACCCACCCCTAAACCTACCCAGCTCCACCCCTTATCCCTAAACCCACCCCTAAACCTACCCAACCCCACCCCTTAATCTGGATCCAAGGTGCTACTGCAATTTTGCGAGTTTACTTCTCGCAATTCCGACTTTTTATCTCAGAATTAGGGATGCAACGGTACACGGTAAAATCCCGAACCGTTCGGTCAGCCCTGCACGGGACAATCCACCCTCGTGTCCCGCGGGACTTTCGGTTTCACCATTGAGTTCGCGCTGATCCTTTTAGTTTTTGCTTTACACGCCTTCAGGTGCGTTTGCCTGTCCAGGCAGACGAAAGCCCGCTCCCGCAAGTTAACGTGTCCAATCAATCACTGTTGTGCACCCACACGCTAACTTCTGTCACTCACTGGCTCGTATTACTAGCAGGGCTCGTCTCAAGTGTCACGCATTGAGCGTGACAGTCACTCATTTCGGTCTTTTGTCACGCTCTCCCGCCACACATTGTATTTCTCACGCTGAAAAACTATTTGTAATATATTTAATATGCCGCAGCGCCCAAAACTGGCCGCGCCGCTCTCACTGTGGAACCGGCAGGAATCAAGCGCGTCTGATTCGTCTGGTGTTGTTAGCCAATCAGAAAATAGCACTATTGTATCTGGGCAAGATTTAACCAATGACACCCCGATAATATATATATTTTTTATTATATTATTATATTATTTCAAACCACAAGCTAATTTATGTTTGTTTAAAGGTAAAAGTGCACTTTTTCTTTCACATTGATCACATCATATATCAAGGTTTGGAATTGGGATCCACTTGAATATTCTAAAGTGTGTTTGTTTACATTTTGTATTTCATAAGTGGTAGTTGAAGAGGTTGTATTACTTAGTGTTGTTCAGTACAGACTAGACTGTTAATTTATTCCATACACATTGATGTTCTTCCTACTGTGACATTCTGTTTATGCTCATAAGAAAAATAAAACATATTTTTGGGATGAAATAGCAGTCTCTTTCTGCACAAAACATGTACCGAAACCGAACCGAGACCGTGGCCCAAAAACCGAGGTACGGACCGTACCGTGGGCTATCTGTACCGTTGCACCCCTACTCAGAATTGTGAGATATAAACTTGCAATTCTGAGGAAGAAAGTCAGTCTTTTTTCCTTAGAATTGGACTTTATAACTTGCAATTGCGAGTTTATATCACGCAATTCTGACTTTATATCTCTCAATTGTGAGATAAAAATCGCAATTATCTTTTTAAAATGTTTTTTTTCTGTGGTGAAAACAAGCTTCCATAGCCATGTACACTACTGTTGAAAAGTTTGGGGTCAGTGAGATAAAAAAAAATATCTATACTTTTATTCTGCAAAGAAGATTTCAATTTCAAATAAATTGCACTTTTCAACACTGATGATAGTCAGAAATGTTTATTGAGCAGCAAATCAGCATATTCAAATGATTTCTGAAGGATCATGTGACACTGAAGACTGGAGTAATGATGCTGAAAATTCAGCTTTGATCACAGGAATTTATTACATTTTAAAATATATTCACATAGAAAACAGGTAAATTAAATTGTAATAATATTTCACAATATTACAGTTTTTACTGTATTTTTGATCAAATAAATGCAGCCTTAGTGAGCAAAAGTTAAAAAACAAAATATTTATTTATTATAAAACTTATTTTTGATGTCCAAAAAGTTTATTTCAAGTCCATATTTGCCGTGTAGTAAGCTCTTTTTTATCCTGGGAAATAAATGTTGTTAAAGTTTGTGGTATATAGGTACATGATCGTTTTCCGTTCTTGAAAAGTGATGACACAACAAATAATTGGCAAATCACAGCTTTCCTCCTCACAGCTAAAACAAAGCTGTTTAATAAACTGTAAAATGATGCTCGCAGGTTCTATTGTATTGCGTGATGATGGCGCAGGGAGATGAGAGGTGTGTGTGTGTGTGTGTGCGGTGATGTATGCGCGTGGGACGTGTGTGTAGGTGTGCAGTCCTCGCTGTTGTATAACAGGAGCGGATGGTAATCATAGATGCTGGTAGGAGGCAGAGATGTGTCATATTCACTCGCTGCTCTCCTCTGCCCTGCCAGCGTTGGACTTCACAGGGGCAAAAGCACGCAGGCTATATCTGGAGACTTTCTTTCTCTTTCGGTCCTGCGTCTTTGTGAAACGTGGTAATATTCAGTCCTGCCACTGAGATGCACTTCCAAGCACATCTGCCGGATACGAGACGCACTCGAGCCCCTAATTCAGCGACTCCGAATTCCCGGATCTGATAATGAAAGTCAAAAGGAAAAATCTGCCTTTCCATATCTATCAGCATAATTTGGGCTGTCCTCCTGCAGTTCCTCAGATCCTGTCTGTTGGTTTGCAGCAGATGTATTGAATAAGTTATCGCTGATCTGTTTTATTTCATCAAGGGTCTAGGGTCATATCTGGTCGTTTTAAAATGGTAATTTCCAGGCCTGGAAAAGTCTTGGAAACTTCTGTAATTAAAAAATATTAATACGATTTATTTAAATAAAACGTATTTAACTTATAAAATGTTATATACTTATTACATATTAATCTACTAATAATAAATGTTTTATGATACACATTAACTATTTTTACATGTGCACTAATAATGTGATTTTATTATTTTTTTACAATAATCAGAGGAAGGACATAATTGCAGTAAGATGTTTACATGACATAAACAATCCTATTCACTCCCGTTTACATGCTATTTTCCTTATTCTGATTATTTTAATTTTACCACCATTCTTCACACACCCCAACGCAGAGCACACATGATGAACTCACACTGTAGGTGTGACTGGCCACTGTTTCAATACACTTATTGTACGTCAAATGCAAAACACATTTCTATGGACGTATTGGATATTATTCAGCGCCGTGAGGAACAGCTGCTGTAAAATACAATATCATGACAAAAAAATAAATCATCCAGTAATTATGAACAACTACAAAAGCCATGGAAAATTAAATGATTGCTGTTTGAGTAATATTATAAGCGTCATAGAAACCTGGAAATATCTGATAACTTTAAAATTGCACTTTTCAGGCCTGGAAAAAGTCTTGGAAATTGATAAAATCTTTAGAAAATCATGGAAAACTTAATGTAAGGAAAAGTGTGTGTGTGTGTGTGTGTGTGTTGTGTGTGTGTGTGTGTGTGTGTGTGTGTGTGTGTGTGTGTGTGTGTGTGTGTGTGTGTGTGTGTGTGTGTGTGTGTGTGGTGTGTGTGTGTGGTCTGACAAACCCTACATTATGGGGACAAAATGTCCCCACAAAGATAGCAATATCTGAAATCCTTGTCCTTGTGGGGACATTTTTTTGGTCCCCATGAGGAAAACAGCGTATAAATCATATTAAGTGATGTTTTTTGAAAATGTAAAAATGCAGAAAGGTTTCTGTGATGGGTAGGTTTAGGGGTAGGGTTAGTATAAGGGGACAGAATATACAGTTTGTACAGTATAAAAATCATTATGCCTATGAAGAGTCCCCACAAAGGTGTGTGTGTGTGTGTGTGTGTGTGTGTGTGTGTGTGTGTGTGTGTGTGTGTGTGTGTGTGTGTGTGTGTGGCTGGTAAACCCTTCGTTATGGGAACAAAATGTCCCCACAGAGATGGCAATATCCAAACTAAATCCTTGACCTTTTGGGGACATTTTTGGTCCCCATGAGAAAAACAGCTTATAATAAATCAAACTAAGTGATGGTTTTTGGAAAATGTAAAACATGCAGAAAGTTTTATTTAGGGGGTCAGGTTAGTGTAAGGGGATATATGTATAGTTTGTACAGTATAAAAATCATTGTATCTATGGAAAGTCCCCATGAAACATGGAAACCCAACGTGTGTGTCTGTGTGCGCAGAACATTGAGACCCTGAAGACGACATGTACGATGCTGGAGGAGCAGGTGCTGGAGTTGGAGACACTAAACGATGAGCTCCTGGAGAAGGAGAGACAGTGGGAGAACTGGAGATCTGCCCTGGACGAGGAGAAGAACCAGGCCGAGCGCAGAACCAGAGACATACAGAGACAACTGGACAACGAGAAGCAGAACAGGTAACACACACACACACACAAACCACACACACACACACACACACACACACACACACACACACACAACACACACACACACACACACACACACACACACACACACACACACACACACACACACACACACCGTCAGAGCCGTGGTCTAGCAGTTAGTGGAAGTCTGGCTAGAAAGCTCAAAATGATCAAATGTCTCTCTGTTCTCTGTAGTCTAGAATATTTTTTTATTTTATAATAATAAATAATTGATCAATAATATATCAAGTTAATTAGAATAAAATAAATATAAAATATATACTTGTGTATTATTTATTATATATAAATAGTACTATATATATTTTATTATATAAAATCTGTTATTTTTTACTAAACAATTATATTATTATTTTTAATACAATGAAAACGGCAAACTACGATATAATAAATTGTTACATTTTAATAATATCAAATAATGTTAACAGATAGTTATAATAATTTTAAATAAAAGTCATAGCTTAAACTAAAATAATGACATTTTTTATAATTTATTTATGCAACAATAAATAAATAAATAAATAAATGCATATATTTAATGCAAATATTTAAATGTTTTCATTGTATACACTAAATGCTAGCTATGTTTATAAAATGTTTATTAAATATTCTTAAATGTTTCCATTGCAGATTGATATTAAACACAATAAATCTTTTAAGATGTAATGGAAATGACATTTGTTGGTTCAGAAAAATGACAGAATTCTCCTCTGAAATATTTATGTAACTGTCGGGCATAATCAGTGTACAAAATAAACTAGTAAGTGAGTAAAAATAGTTTCTTTTCTAAACGTCCACTGGGCCAGAAGTACTCATAGTTATATAAGAGTTACACAATGAACGTTAAGTATAGATATAACAGAAACACTGAGGTGAGAGATGAACTGTGCCGTTTGATAACTTCTCTCTCGTTCTCTAGACTCCGTGCAGAGCAGCGCAACTCTGAGTCACGTCAGACCGTCGAGCTGGCAGTGAAAGAACATAAAGCTGAAATCCTGGTCCTGCAACAGGCCCTGAAAGACCAGAAACTCAAGGCTGAAGGTCTTTCTGACACCGTAAGTGTGGGTCACTGCCGGATAAAAGCATCTGCTGAATGACTACACACATGCATACTTAAGGCCATTGCACACTGAGTCCGAAATTTTCGTATTCGTGATTCGGTGGCTCTGAATTGTCAAAACACCATTCAAACTGCTTGATACAGATGCGAAAAACGCAGAAAATCGAACCCGATCCGATTTTTTTTATGCTGGACGAAAGTTTCGGAGGCAGTGTGCAAGCGTGATCGACATAACGTGAGGTCGTATTTATTTTTTAACGTGCAAAAATTTTGGATGTGACTTTCGGACTCAGTGTGCAATGGCCTTTACTCTTGTGTTCATCAGCTGGGCGATCTGGAGAAGAAGCACGCCATGCTGGAGATGAACGCGCGCAGCCTGCAGCAGAAGCTGGAGAGCGAACGAGAACTCAAACAGAGGCTCATGGACGAGGTGCTTCACTTTACTAGCATGCAAAACACGTACACTACCGCTCAAAAGTTTGGGGGCAATACGATTTATTTTTTTTTTTTAAGAAATTAATACTTTTCTTCAGAAATGTGTCTGAAAAAAGACATTTATAATAAGGCAAAATATTTCTTTTTTTAATTAAATGCTTTTCTCTTGAACTTTCAAAGAATCCTGAAACAAATAAATCACGGTTTGCACAAAAATATGAGGCAGAACAACTGTTTTCAACTGTGATAATAATCATAAATGTTTCTTGAGCATCAAAAAATCATATTAGAATGATTTCTGAAGGATCATGTGACACTGCAGTCTTCATTTATGATTATTATAATGATGTAATCAGAGTAATGATGCTGAAAGTTCAGCTTTGATCACAGTAATAAATTACACTTGACTATATATTCACATAGAAAAAAGCTGTTTTACATTGAAATAATATTTCACAATATTACTGGGTTTGTTTAGTTTTTTTAATCAAAGAAATGCAGCCTTGGTGAGCAGAAGAGACTTCTTTTAAAATCATTTTACCGACCCCAAACTTTTGAACAGCACTGTATTTACCTAATAAATAAATTGATTTGAGCTGTAATGATCAAGCCGTGTAATCGTGCATCCATAGCACAGGCGTGTGTGTCATGCTGTAACTTTTGTTTCTCAGCAAGCGAAACTGCAGCAGCAGCTGGACATGCAGAAGAGCCACATCTTCAGACTGACCCAAGGACTTCAGGACGCGCTGGACCAGACCGACCTTCTGAAGACTGAGCGAACAGACCTGGAGTACCAGCTGGAAAACATACAGGTGCGCATACACATCTACTCTTCAAAATAAAGCCTCTTTATGGGCCTTTCGTACTCATGGAAACTTTCCACTCCACAAAAAGTTATGTATAGTGGAAAAAGGTTCTTTAGATCAGTGTTTCTCCACTGGTGGATCGCAAGACAGTTTTGAGTGGGTCACGAAGTGTGTAGTCAAAGAAACAACGGTCCCACTTTATATTAAGTGGCTTTAACTACTATATACTTACATTGAAATTAATAATTTGATACAATGGACTTATTGTGTACATGTTTTTACATTGTACTTATATTTTGAAAATACCTGCATGTAATTACAGCTGTAATTATTTTATGTAATTACATTTGTAATTACACAGTTGACCCTTCCCTTACACCTTAACCCAACCTTAAACCTACTCATACTACACACACCTGTACCTAACCTTACCCGTATCACATCTCAATAGCAGCAAAAGTGTTTTACAATACAACCTGAACACAATAAGTACATTGTACTTATTTGTCGATGTAAGCACATAGTACTTAAAGCCACTTAATATAAAGTGGGACCGAAACGACAAATGCACTTCTAAATGTTTAAGACTTTTATTTTGAAAGAAGTACGTGAAAACTGTTGATTCTTCTGTCAGGCGCAGTTCAGGTAAAGCGTGTCTGCTTTGTCTAGATTCAGTATCTGCGCTCAGTTTCATTATTCTAATGTTATTTTCATAACTTGTTATGAAATAAAGTCTCTCGCCTCAGAAAAAACGAACTTTCCTGTCCTGTCAGACATTATACTGTGCTCGTAGTGCAGCGCTCTTCAAATGCAGAGGTGCGCTGTATATCACTTAAATATATATATAATGAGCAAACTATATTTCGATCATGCAATATCATAGTTAGGTTGTCAGTTAGCAAGTTATGAAAGTACCAATAAATGACGTAACTGTTATGCTGTGTTTTAGCTGGGAAGAATATTCATTCTGTTCCTAAGGTTCAGTGTCCATGTTTCATTAACAGTTCATGTTAGTATTTGTGTGTTTACCATAGTAACTCTAATTTTAATCCAAAATGGCACTTTATTTTCTATTTTTTTGATGGCTGTGGTGGCTCATATCAACTTACTAACTTTATTGTGTTAGAAAAACTAGTTTAGGACGGCAATTTATTAGCCTTACCTCATACTGTTTATTCATCAGTGTTAGTGACATTCTTACAATTTACAGTATGAGAAATAAATACTTGGTTGCAAATTTGGATTATTGACCATAGGAAAATGTGGTTCACATGAACAAACCAGTTGAGAACCACCGCTTTAGATTACATTAAAATGTACTTCACAAGTGTTTACTGAAAGGTGATTCTTCTAAGACCCTGTTCACACCTGGTGTTAAAGGATTAGTTCACTTTTTAAAAAACTTTTGCTGGTAATTTACTCACCCCCATGTCATCCAAGATGTCTATGTCTTTCTTTCTTCAGTCGAAAAGAAATTAATGGTTTTGATGAAAACATTCCAGGATTTTTCTCCATATAATGGACTTCAATAGTAGCCAAAACGGTTCAAGGTCCAAATGACAGTTTCAGTGCAGCTTCAAAGGGCTTTAAACATACCAGACGACGAATAAGGGTCTTATCTAGCGAAACGATGCGCCATTTCGAAAATAAATAAAACAGTTGAAGTATTATTAGCACAAATGCTCGCCTTGTTCTGTTCTGAATTGCACGTTCGTGATTCGCCTGTTCGAACTCGTTCATCAAAATGAACAAACCCATTTTCGAGTCATTTTGTTCGTTAAATGAACAAAATGACTCGAAAAAAGACTCGTTCAAAATGAACGAATCTTTTTTCGAGTCATTTCGTTTGTTGAATGAATAAAATGACTCGAAAAAAGATTTGTTCATTTTGATGAACGAGTTCGAAAAGGCGAATCACGAACGTCCATCTCAGGACAGAACAAGGCGAGCATTTGTGCTAATAATACTTCAACTGTTTTATTTATTTTCGAAATGGCGCATCGTTTCGCTAGATAAGACCCTTATTCGTCGTCTGGTATTGTTTAAAGCCCTTTGAAGCTGCACTGAAACTCATTTGGACCTTGAACCGTTTTGGCACTATATGAAGTCCATTATATGGAGAAAAATCCTGGAATGTTTTCATCAAAACATTAATTTCTTTTCGACTGAAGAAAGAAAGACATGGACATCTTGGATGACATGGGGGTGAGTAAATTATCAGCAAAAGTTTTTTAAAAAGTGAACTAATCCTTTAAGATGTGTTTTTGTCGATCGAATCACAAGTAGACGAGGGAGACTCCTGTTTACACCTGGTGTTTTAATCCGTCTCTTCTGTTCATTTTCAACCACTTCTGTCCTGATTTCTTCGAGGGGAGGGTCTATGTATGGGGTAAATGTATGGACTTTTTCAGATCTTTCAATCTATCGGACAAAATAAGCTCACATAATTTACAAATGAATGCACCTGGAGACTATGGAGAAACATACGAAGAGCATCAGCTTTCGTTTCTGCTCAAGATCACGCCGAACACTGAGAGTGTGTGTTAGAAATCAGGAATTGTGAGAGAACATTGTGCTGTCATTTTTCATCTTCAAACTAAACTTGGGTCTCCAGCCGACAAAGTTTAAATCCCATCTGTCTAGAGCACCAAAATGTTCACTCATCAGGTTAAGTGGAGAGAAGACGGTCTTTTGTGGCTGTTCGACCACATGAGTGTTTACACTACGAAAGCAATCCGGTCGAATGTGTTTTCGACTACCTCTGGAAGTGGTTGAAAGTGGACAAGCTCAAAATGTTTTAGATCCTGTATTTAGCATCGTCGACTTGTGATCCGGCAGAAAAGGCAGAATGCTATGCTAAATCTGAAATCGCCCCCGATACCCTTAAATAGTTCATTATTTAAAGGGACAGCCATTTGTATGGTGTCTGAAATCATAGTGCTTTGAGTGCCCTCATTCAGTCCCACATTGCACCGCAATAACAAGTGTACAACTGATGTACACTCAACGGATGTCCGAATTCACTCACTCGTTTTAATTCACTCCTTCATGTGAACAGTATTAGTGGGCTAAATAGGAATAGTGATTGAGGATATGGGGGGCGATTTCAGATTCAGCCCCCGTGTGTAATTCCAAACATTTTCAAAGGTGTTTTCTAAGAGTATTCTGGCTCCCCTGCAGGCGGCGTATTCTCACGAGAAGGTCAAGATGGAGGGGACCATCACCCAGCAGAGCAAGCTCATAGACTTCCTGCAGGCCAAGGTAGAGCACCCCTCTAAGAAGAAAAAGGTCAGAGTCATCCGCTGTAAATTCACTTCATTAACTAATCTGACTAACTGCTTGCTGAGCTGCGCATTAGGTGTCCCTGGAGCTACATATGCCAATAACCGCATACTAACCGTGCAACGCGTCAGCCAATCAGAAATCTCATACATATATATATATAAATATATATGCATATATCCAGCCGCCCTGAATATGTGAGTTGTAGAAAGGGACACCTAATTTGACTGGATATCTAGGGATGGAATAGCAGGATAGAGTCCCACTGAACTCCTGTAGCTGGGCACAGGAGTGAGCCTGAGCGATTCACTTCGTCTCGTGTTTTGGGTGCAGGGGCTTTTTGGTGGCCGGCGTCGAGAGGATCTGCTGGCGGCTCTCGCGGCTCAGGGTCAAACGCAGGGGTCCGCCGTGGCCTCCGGGACCCCGGTTCCCCTGCAGTACAGCGACCTGAAGACCGCGCTGGAGAAAGAACGTGCTCGCTGCTCAGAGCTTGAAGAAGCGCTGCAGAAAACACGGCTGGAGCTCAGAGAGGGTGCGACGCCATTACACACATTCACTCATCTTCCCTGTCGTCACATTTGGAACTTGCTTGCTCGTTTTCATTTTTCACACCATAAAAATCTCCTTTTGTGTTCCTCAGAAGAAAGAAGTCATATAGGTCTGGAATACTTTGAAATTACATATTTTACACACTCACACACAAATATAAATATATTTACACACATGCACACACGCATGCACACTACACACTCTCATATATATATATATATATATATATATTGTTCAAAAGTCTGCTTAAATTGTGACAAGAGAGAGTAATAAAAAAGGACTATAATTATAACTACAATTATTGCAATAAACTCTTCTGTTCAAAAGACTGGGACTCAGTAAGATTTTTATTCATATTAATATTTTTGTTCAGAAGGATGCATTCAATTTATCAAAAGTGAGTTATGACATTTATAATGTATATTACAAATATAATATATTACAAAGATTTCTATTTCAAATAAATGCTGTTATTTTGAACTTTTTTATTCATCAGTGTCCTTAAAAATGATCATAGTTTCCACCAAATTATGAAGCAGCACAACTGTTTTCAACACTGACATCATCATATTATAATGATTTCTGAAGGATCATGTGACACTGAAGACTTGAGTAATGTTGCTGAAAATTAAGCTTTGTTTACAGGAATAACATTTTTTTTTGTTAGTTACTTTACATTTTAAATATATTTTACAATATTACTGTGTACTGTATTTCTGATCAAATAAATGCAGCCTTGGTGAGCAGAAGAGACTTTTACAGTAGTACAGTAGAGTACTTTTAAAGAATTAGTGAAATTTCATTAAACATTAAGCAAACACTGTGTGCAATGTTCCCAAACCTGCCGTTTATCTCTGTACGATCTCACTGTATTCTGTTCCCTCCTCAGTTCAGTTTAATAAAGCTCTGGAGCACAGCGGTCCTCCTGCCACCCCGGGTCTGGCTCGCCAGCAGCTCATGATGTCCACCAAATCCAACAAGTCCCCTGAGCACCAGCCCAGCCTGATGTCGTCCAGCTCCGGCCGCAGGAAAGACGCTGCCAATCCTGAAGGTTAGAGCGGACACGTGGAACATCTGCAGCCTTTTTAATATTCGAAACTTAAGCAAAAAAACAACTGTGTTCTCTTGGTCCTTCTTGCCATTTCATCTCATGCTAAGAATACAGGGAAATTAAAGTGCCCCTATTATGCTATTTTAAAGGCTTCTAATTTTGTTTTGAAGGTCTCTTACAAAAGTTTTACATGCATCCAAGGTCAAAAAACACTTTAGTTTTCTCATAATATACATTGCAGCTTCAGCTCTCTTTTCAAAGTGTCTGAAACGGTTCGATCAAGGATTCAGTCTCTCTAAACCCCTCCTTTCTGAGAGCTTCTCTGCTCTGATTGGTCATACAGCCAGTCTGTTGTGATTGGTCGACCAGTTACAGTGCATGTCTGAAAACAAACGCTCATTATCATATCTGAATTTCAGCTCTTGATATACAGTGATTCGAACAGTAATGATGGCGTAGGTTTTACCCTATCAATCTCATCAAATATTTGCTTTGTCAGCAGAAAACAGCGTCTTCTCGACATGAAAAACACAAACCAAACCCTTCCAGTCTCAGATACACTACAGTGTTTGAGGGCGGGGCAAAGCAGACATTATTTGCCAGCAGCCAATGAAGAGTCTAGGCTGGCATTATGTAAATTTGTTACAAACTATGTAGGAAGTGAGACTGGAATTACTGACGCCTCGTTTCAGCAATTGTTTCTTTCTTTGCAGACCTTTTACATTCACAAACAGTTATATTACACACTACATGAAAGTTAATATCCCAAAAAGCATAATAGGTGCACTTTAAATCAGAAGCTTGTAGGAAAATGCTGATTTGATGCTGATTACTGTTTGAATATAAGATGAGAGGACTCCAGACCGTACGTATTTACAGTAGATGTTTTCGCTCATGTCTGTCCACACTCACTGTCCTCTTTGTTGTCGTTCCACAGAAATAAGGAGAGTCACTTCTGAAAGTAAGTTCTTTCTTAGGCGACCCACTCTCAAGAAACCGTGCCATTTGTGTGCTTGACATATAAGGATTTCAATGATTTCATTATTTATGCTTTCATTTCAAAAGGTTACTGCTCAGCTTTCAAGATGAGGCTGATATAAGTAAAAACATCATGAAGTACAAAACCTTAGTTTGAACCATGTGGTCAGAAATAATTATATTTAAAGACTTAAAGTAATATGATGAATGATAAAGATCAAATCATTATTTTCATCATATTTAAAATATTTAAATCATTAAATGGGGAAATGTCTCAGCATGAAGGGATTTCAAAGAAAGTGAGGGACACAAACTGCTTGAGGGACACAAAGTGAGGGACACAACCACTTTTTTTATTCATAAAATGCATTAAGCATTTAAGAAAACACACACCACACACACACACACACACACACACACACACACACACACACACACACACACACACACACACACACACACACACACACACACACACACACACACACATATATGTATATATATAATGTACATACATATATGTATATGGTATGTATACATACAAAGTGGCTAATATTCAGATTAAATATTTTTGAAAACAAAAAAATACACACTAAACAAAGTATAACAAAGTATAACCTAACCTAACCCTAACACAAATGGCACTGTTTCCTGAGAATGAACCAGGCGTCTCTCCGTTATCTTTTCTTTCTTGGTATGATCTTTTTATTCCTGCAGAGATAAGCTCTCTGGCCAAATCCAAACATGTCATTCTACGAATGCTTCAGTTGAAGTTTTATGGGGGTCCTACACTCAATTTTTTGAATGAACACGTTTGTATCAGATCATCATGGTTTGCAGACTTCCACTCAGGACATCATGGACTGATTCTGGATATCCGAAGCTCATGCACACAGATCAGTCAGGACACTGAGCTTATCTCGTATATACACTCGTATTTATGGCTATACTCTTGCTGTATGCCATGTGAAATGCGAGAACTCCCGAAATCCTTGCATGCTCGTACTCAAGCTACCAATGCCAGCTTGGACAGTACAGTGATTTCTTCAGCCTCTGGTGGACAAATGTTCTCAGGAGAGGACATTTTCAGCTTGCTTTGGCCTGTTTGCATAAGTTAGACGGGTATAAGAGTGTGTGTTTGTTCCTCTAGAGTACACCAGACGTGTGAAGGACAGGATCCATCACAGCACTCCTCACCGCTTCACGCAGGGGCTCAACATGAGGGCGGCCCGCTGCACCGTGTGTCTGGACACAGTCCATTTTGGACGGCAGGCCGCGACCTGCATTGGTACGGATCACACCCAAACCCTTTACAAAAAAACATACACCATCACTATATTTACAAGTAGGGATGTGCTGATGCCACTTTTTCCATGAGTATGATAAATATACATTCATTTTTGGTACTTGCTGTTACCAATAGCTGTATTTTCATTAAATTGCATTGCCTAAGTTAACTGTTTTTTTCCTAGTCAAAAATACTATTTAACCACTGAATCAACCGAATACATTCATTTATATCAACAAAACAAATTTGCAGTTGTTAAATCAGGGAGAAATAGGTCTGTAAGGCAACAATTGCAGGTTACCAGAATATGAATATTAGTTGGCTTAATTTGTTTAGGAAATAGATGTTTTGTATATGATACCACCTTTTCCCCCTCAAACATTGTTTTTGACCAAATCAGGTTAAACTTTGCTTCATATTTCTAGTAATAAACAAAAGCGTTATAGCATTAAATTTGTGAGTGTAAATAAATGAGAGGCAAATTTAACATCTTTCTCTCTTCTGACCAACGTAATCAATCTCTCAATATTTTTTCCTGTTTTGGAAAGTCATAGAAACACTATTGTGGATTTATTTCCTTGATATTGGCTGTGCTTTACTTTCCCTTCACCACAATCGAAGTCACCCAACTATGGCTTCCGTTTCTGAGAACCACAGAAACGTGAAAAGAGTCCATTGTTGTTTGTTAATAGATCGCTGAGTCAGTCAGGTCAACCCTGGGCTAAAGCTGAAGATGCTGATCCTGTTTCTTCTGTCTCCTGTTTCAGAATGTCATGCTTTGTGCCACCCGAAATGCTCCCCGTACCTCCCAGCCACCTGTGGCGTTCCCACGGAGTACGCGCTGCATCTGTCCGAGGCTCTGTGTCGGGAGAAGGGAAACACCTCCGGCCTGAAAGACTCTGGCGGACACATGAGGCTGGAAGGATGGCTGAAGCAGCCCAGGTGAGCATGTGACCTCGGGTCTCACGTCAAGTCACCTTCATTTATATAGCGCTTTTCACAATAGATCAGTGGTTCCCAACCTTTTTCGTCTAAGACCCCCTTTTTCCCAAGAAAATATTTTACGGCCCTCCTTCACATTTAATGATATTGTCGCTCTTGTAAGCTTGCAGCAAGGATGACAAAATGTTTTGTTTTTAAACAAACAGTATGTTTGTTACCATAACCAGATGTTTATGCACAAATAATAGCGTATAATATTGAAAATACTATAACAAAAACATCAGTAGGCCGTTTGTAATTTAAAAACGTAAGCCAAGGAGTAGCCTATTAATTGGCCCTATTTGATATGCAATAACAAAAATATCAGTATTCAAACTGGTGTGTAGGCAAAAACTAATTAATATAGGCTATTACAAAATGATTGGTGTATGGGACCTCAATACTTGGATGTTATTTGTGAGGCTTTATCAATCAGTTTGAGGATTGCGTCATTATGTCTATGACGAGTCACTGGGTTACACCGCAGTGGTACGACCAGAACCAGTGTAAAGTTGTCCCAATATAAACACTTATTCTAGGTGTACCATAGTGCCTCAGGATAAGATGAAAACACGTTTGGAAAATGGATTCATGATGTACTCGCTTATGAAATAAATTTAGTCAATATTGAACACATAAAAGTTACGGACTGCTGCTTTAATGCTCACTGTCCAACACTTTTCAAAATATGACGCGACCCCCCAAAGAGCTCGCAGAGGCCCCCCTGTTGGGAACCGATGATATAGATTGTTTGTTTCAGAAATACAGTGATAATAGGAAACTAAAGTAACAGAGCTTGTTTTGGCTTTACAGCAGCTCTAGAATAAAGTTATTGTCCTGCTAAAGTTAGCTTTGATTAATTCACTTCCATTGCAACGATCATTAGTTATTAACTTAGGGGCCGCTCACACGACACCGTTCTAACAGAAAACCTTTAACACGCTCCGGCCGCTCATTCACACACAGTGCCTGGTGGCTCGACAACACAATAGAGAGCCTAAGTCCCGCCCCTCCGCTTCCGGCTCAAGGGACCTAATTTCGGAAAAAATGTGTATGGTAGTCAATGACGAGAGACAAGTTATCTTTTTATTCCGTCTGAACTGTGCCCTGAATTACACATATGATGTTTGTCAATTTAAAAGATAATTATGAAAGTCAAGAAAGTCGCAGTTTGTCATAAAACAGAAGAGTAACATGTAGTTTTATGTGAAAATCGCTCAATGAACTACATCTCCCGGGAAGTGAAACAACGAGCAAGATCCGTTGCTCGTGTGTGCAGTCTGGAACAAAACACTCAGGCATGACGGCGTAATGTTACGATTATAACGTAAGAATATAGAAAAAATGACAGACGTTAGCTTCAGTAAAGTTATCTTCATTCATTGAGAGAAAATGTGCTCCTTTTGGGTTTGTAGTCTTTGTAATTACGTATCTTTTCAGTCTTATACCTCAACAGTTTTACATCAAACGGCGACTTTCTTGACTTTAAAATGTATCTTTTAAATTGATAAACATCATATGTGTAATTCAGGGCACAATTCAAACGAGATCAAAATATTTGTTGTCTCTCGCCATTGACTACCATACAATATTTTTCCGAATTAAGGTCCCATGGTGGTCGACCGGAAGGGGAGGGACTTAGGCTCTCTATAGGTTCCAAGGTGCAAGCATTGCATTTTTAAAAAAAAGCGTTTTCTCCGCGTAAACTTAAAAAACGAAACCGATGACAGCGTGCACATGCATATTACGCGTTTAGTCTATAGGTATGCGCATTTGAATATATTTGGCAGACGTGTAGTCTCTCTTTACAAATTAACCTCAACAAATGACTTGTCTGGCCTTGTTCAAATACTAAAAGGAAAACGTGAACGCTAAATATGCCTGGAATTGTGGTTGTTTTCCTGCAGAAATGGGAAGCGTGGTCAGGGCTGGGAGAGGAAGTACGTGTTGTTGGATGGATATAAAGTGATCACGTACGAGACAGAACCAAGAGACGGTCTGTGAATATTCTTGCTTATCACAATGTGCATCAGTTCAGTTTGCACACTGCATGTTCATCCCTGCTGGAAAATCTTGACTCATACCTGCTTACGGTGGTCTTGCTGAGGGTTGGATAGTAGTAGCTTGTGTTTTATCCTGGCCAAGCTGGTCTACCAAATCAAACATCTAGACATAGAAGACCAGCTTCTCCCAACCTGAGGAGCGGATAAAACCCTCATCAATCCAAACCAGCCTGACCAGCGGAAACCAGGTTTATGGCCAATGTTGTAAATTCTATTTCTGATTTATGAAAACTATTCATTTTATTTTATTAAATGTATGGAGAGTTATAAAAAGCATTTCGTTACACATCATACTTTGTATGGTTGAACTTGAATTTGATAAAAAAACACTTTTTCTAGCTGGGAATGACCATAAATGACCAGCTAGAAACCATGTTAAACTAGTTACCACCTTAATCAAGCTAGTTTGATCTATTTTCCAAGACAAGTATGGAATGATGTGCCTTGATGTGAATGATGTATAATCTGTCCTCTCAGAGTCGGTGAAGGCGCTGGATGAGTTTGAGTTGTGTCTCTCTGATGGAGACGTGACTGTTCATTCTTCTGTCGGTGCCTCTGAGCTGCCCAACACTGCCAAGACAGGTGACAAACTTTATGTGGAAGTACACTGTAAAAAACACTAAGTGCAAATAGCCCGCCTTGTTGGCAGAGGCTATTTACACTAACTCCGCCCACTGACATCTGATTGGGCCGAAAGTTTTGACGCAAATCAACCCGACTTTGAAGTTCGAGTTCCCTTTTCCCATCATGTATCAGATTGTAAAAGTATTTATTTTCAATAAAAATGAAGAAAATATTTGAAAAGTGAAAATACACGTTTTTAATAATAAAGTGTATTTTGGTTCGAGTAGGGAGGGCTTTATTGTCCCAATAAGGTGGCATCTATTTAATCATTTTAATAAATTATAATCATTTATTATTATTGCATAATCATTATTGCATACAATTCAATGTACAACACTGAGATGCAAAAAGTATCTGCCACTATTTATAAGTAGAAATAGCATCTCACTACTATTTACACTTATTGCAAAGAAAATTGGCCTACTGCTATAGTTTAAATAGAATCTATCACTATTTTCACTTAGTTTAATTAGAATCTACTGATACTTAAACTTGCCAAAAATTGAATCTCAATTCAAATTCCGCAATTTACAGCGGTACAAATTGCCGCTGCCCAAAAAAAATCTGTTAATGGTTATTGGAGCACATTTGACAAGAAAATACTATTTCAGTCTTTTTACCCCAAAACTCAATGTATTACTTTCCATTTCTTTGTAATTATTTGTGAATTGTTTTTTGGATGTGGATTCAGAAAGTAGCCAATGTCTGGTTAAAGAAAGGTGTTTTCCTGTCCTCTAACATGCACATGTGTATGCGCTCAGATGTGCCGTACGTGCTGAAGCTGGAGTCGTCTCCTCAGTCGACGTGCTGGCCCGGTCAGACTCTGTACCTCATGACTTCAGGATTCTCGGAGAAACAGCGCTGGGTGGCCGTGCTGGAAGCCATCGTGGCCAGCAGTCGTGGAGCGAGAGAGAAAGCTGAAGCAGATGCTGTGAGTGAGAGGAACCAGAAACACTCACTCGGACATTTAGGGGCTGTTTACACCTGGCCACTTCATGCGTTTTCTGTGATCGGATAGCTATCCGATCGTGAAAAGACCAGGTGTAAATGCCCTCCGAAACGCATTCGAGACGGATTTGAATCTGATCGCTCAAACCACATCAGGAGGTGGTCTGGGCCGCATTCCAGACGAAACTGGACAAGTGTAAATGCATCTGGTTGTTGAAACCACATATGTAAATTTTACTCTTCCCAAAAATGATAAAAAATAAATATGAGAGCATGTTATAGGCTATATGTCATGTAATAGTCAGATATGACGACGCTACTCTGCAACACTACCGCAGATAAGCAGCTGGGCGTCTATTCATCAAGTCACGACCATACGTGCAAACTATCGCAAATCGAAGTGAAAGTAAGTCGCAGACGCTTAACACACAATCATCTTCATTAAAAGTAAAGAAACGAAATGATCTTACCAGGGCTGTTGCCGCTCTCTCTTATTGCTGTCTTTGATATTGAAATTAGCCGATGAACAATAAAATGCAGCTCATAACTGTTGCTTTCGGTGACGTGCACTCCATTAAATCTGCATATAGCGCGGGAATTGAAGATCGGATTTATATCCGTTTCGCAAAAACACATTTATGTGACCAGGTGTAAATGGAATCGTTTTGATAAATCGGATATCTATCCGATCTGAGAAAACGCATGAAGTGGCCAGGTGTAAACAGCCCCTTAAAGAGTCTGTGTGATGATATAGAGGAAACACTTAGGCCTGTATCTTTGTAACTGTACAGCTTGACACAGTGTGAAGTGTACAGTATATCTTGAATGCACTGTGAGTCTCTTTGAATAAACATGTCTGTGAAGTGCATAAAATATAAAATGCACTTTTTAAACACTTTTTGCATGCTCATGATGGTGTTTTTTGGTTTTGTACAGAAATTGTTGGGTAACTCTTTACTCAAGCTAGAAGGAGACGACCGTCTGGATATCAACTGCACCCTTCCGTTGACTGACCAGGTATCTGTGTCAATCCCCTAATTTTACTCCCAATTGGTTTGAATTTCATGGATTATTTATTTATATTGAGCCTATGATTGTTGTAGTCTATGGAAGCCCTGAACCGCAATGTAATTTTTTTTGCATTTCGAATAAAGTCTAAATATTTTGACTTTATTCTCCAAAATATACATTTTTTTAATTGTTTTTTTGAATAAAATCATTTCTAGCATTTCGAGAATAAAGTCAAAATATTTAGAGTTTTTTTTTTTTTACGTTGCGGTTCAATGCCTGAACGTTGTAGTCTGATACACAGTCATTGGGTTATCTTGTTTTTGTCATCAGATTGTGTTGGTAGGCTCAGAGGAGGGTCTCTACGCCCTGAACGTGATTAAAAACTCCCTCACTCACATCCCGGGACTGGGATCCGTGTTTCAGATCCACATCATCAAGGACCACGAAAAGCTGCTGATGATCGTGGGTGAGCAGAGATCATGAACATTACTGCGGGTTTCAGAAACCACAACTAAAGGATTTTGACTTGCAACATTCACAAAAGTACTATGGTATTACAATGTTTTTTTTAAGACATGATAATATCATGCATTTTCTTCCTGTATACACACCATGGTTAATCATACCATTTTATTCCTGAAGCTCAAACAGTAGAGAATGGTGCTTGCAACACTAAGGTCATGGGTTCGATTCCAAGGGAATGCATGAACTTATAAAACTGTATATGCTTAAAAGAAAATGCATAAAAAATGCAAGGTTTATTCTTTTTTAATGCATATTGCTTGGCTTTTATACTTGTGAAGTCAAGGTAAAAAAAAAAAAAGATCAGTTTGTAGATTCCGTGCGAATTCTTAGAATAAATTGTAAATACCTTTATGAAAATACCTTAGTATATTAAAATGCTAATCATTAGGCCATGGCATTATTGCGGTAGTTTTGCAAGGGATGCATGTAAAGTGGATTATGATGATGTGTTGTAGGGGATGAGCGGGCACTGTGTCTGGTGGAGATTAAGAAGGTGAAGCAGTCTTTGTCCCAGTCTCACCTCCCCACACTGCCAGAGATTGTGCCGTATATCTTTGAGACCGTCAAGGGCTGTCATCTGTTTGCCACAGGCAGGGTAAGGCTGTGTGTTTCACTGCATTGCAACTTCCACTCTATTTTTAGTGCACTGTGTTGCATCATGCCCTTTGTGACGTGTAACCCAACAAATTTGTACCTTACACAGTATTTTGTATCTACTCCTGGTTTAGATAGAAAATGGTCCATGCATTTGTGCCGCAATGCCCAATAAAGTCACGATTCTGCGATACAACGACAATCTGAACAAGTTCTGTATACGGAAGGCAAGTAACGTTTGAGATCCGGAGTCTTGAAGCAAAAGAACTCGTCTTTGTCACATTAAATTTAGCAACGTAATTGCATCGCAAACAGCTGCAATGTTTGATGTGCTTCACACGGACACACCTCTAATGATCCTTCTCTTCATCTCTCAGGAGATTGAAACGCTGGAGCCGTGCAGCTGTATCCACTTCACCAGCTACAGCATCATCATCGGTACCAATAAATTCTACGAGATTGAGATGAAGCAGTGTGTTCTGGATGGTAGGTATTACAGCGACGTCCTGTGAGCCAGTTAGACCTCTATCTCCTGTATCATCGGGAATGTAGATGTGATCTGTCATTTAAAAGCATTCAGCTAGTCGTTGCAGTCATTTTCTCCACATTTGCATGTTCCATATCTGGTTGGACCGGCTGGCGGGCCATTTGTGAGAACATGATCAGGCACTTATAATTTGTAATTGTGCATTATGTAAACAGTGTTTTGCATGATGGGCTGTGTTTGGCAGAGTTCCTGGACAAGAATGACGTGTCGCTGGCGTCGGCTGTGTTCACCGGATCCTCCCACAGTTTCCCCATCTCCATCGTCCAGGTGTCCAGCACTCCACAGAAGGAGGAATATCTGCTCTGCTTCCACGGTCAGACACACAGCACACCTGCTAAACTAACTAGCTCCTATTGCATGACAATATTAAAGCAATAGTTGAGGCAAAATCATTATTTACTTGTTCCAAACACATATGCTGCTGTTTTTTCCTGTAATTTATGTATGAACTATGCCTTTGCATACATAATGGTATATATACCAATGGTCTATAACACAAGAAAGTAGTATGCAGCATGTCTGCTATTGCTCTGTTTTATTGAATACTCAATTTTCTATTTGTGCAATGCTTGACTTTACTTTCCATTGTCAATGTGGTGAATGAAATGAAATCAACCATTTATTTGATTAGACAAAAGTTAGACAAACAAACTCTGATTAAAAATACAAAATAACTATTTATATTAGTCATTATAAAACCTTATTTATAACTGAAACAAATATGGTATTTTAAAATTTTTCTCCAATTGTATTTATAATTGGATGCTGCCAGCTGCAGAATTAAACATTAAATGTGACGGCAATGCAACATGCTACATTAAGAAACATTTTTATTGCTGCAAACTCTTAAAAAAAATAGTTGGCAACTCATTGCAAGTAAACTCTTGCAAAAACAGTTAAATTGTATTGACTTTTTCTTTTACACTGTTTTCTATTCTATTCTTGATAACAGAGATCGGTGTGTTCGTGGATGCTTATGGTCGAAGAAGTCGCCCTGATGATCTCAAGTGGAGTCGACTTCCCCTGACATTCGGTTAGCCAGTCTTCTTTTTTTGACAAACCCAAATGTGCAAAATGTAATAATGATCATCTTCAGTATGGATCCCTTAATCATGATTTTTTGTTTTCAAGGAAATTGGCCAATTCCAATACTAGATTTTTTTATTTTCTTCCTTTAAGGAAATTAATTTGTTGTTTATTTGCTCTATATCAGACCATATATATATATATATATATATATATATATATATATATATATAATATATATATATATATATATCAGTAGCCATTTGAAATAAAAACAACCACTGCATTTAATCATGACCCAAACAAAGATGCTACAAACATGCAGAATGAGCAGTTGTTTTTATAATTGGATTGTATATTTTCATAATAGCTATAACAGAATGGCCTGACTTTAGCTTTGACACCTGCACAAACAAAACATCAGGCAGACTGAATCCACATGCAGATTCACTCTCTGACAGTAGGTGGCGCTAATGGAACAGTGGATATAGCTTTTACCGCTGTACACAAAGCAGCGTTGTGCTTATAAATGGGCATTATAGGTAAGATGAAAACTAATGAAATCAAACTTTTCTGAAAACAGTCAGTTCCCTACAGAGATACATTCATATAAACCCCCACCCCCAGTTCAACATGTATATATTTCATTCAATATTTCAGGCATGGCAAACAGTGAGCGCGCTGTGCCTGGTACAGTGTTTGCTTTGCTGGCGCGTCGGTGTTCTCCGCTTTACGTCCGTCTTCAGCATCTCTGGCCTGTGTTAACTTTCTGTTTACAGACTTCCTAATATTTCCACACAAAATAGATTTTGGGAAATGATTATAATGCAGTTTGTGTGCAAGTCTGGAATAGAAAAAAAATGTATGACCGTGCATCTCTAATCTTCAGAATCACTAACTGAAGCATCCGTCTGTTTCCAGCTTTCAGAGAGCCGTATCTGTTTGTGACCAACTTCAACTCGCTGGATGTTATTGAGATTCAGGGCCATGCAGCTCTTGGGTAGGATGACAGAAACACTGCATGTATATAAGAAACTAAAATAACAGGAGGACTTGAGAGTGACACTGAATCCCCTTTAAAACAGGCCTCCCAGTTTCGCTCACCTGGACATTCCTAACCCCCGTTACCTGGGACCGGCCATCTCGTCTGGTGCCGTCTATCTGGCCTCGTCCTACCAGAACAAGCTGCGGGTGATTTGCTGTAAGGGCAGCCTGGTGAGAGAGTCTGGAGAACTGCAGAGGACCGGCTCCAGCAGGAGGTGCGGGTTATTTACCACAATATTAAACTTATAGTCCCGCTGTGAAGTATGATTTAACGAGTTCTTATATGGAGATGCTTTAGGTGTGTTTTATGTAAATTTGGGCACACGGTCGCTCATTTAGAAAACTCCAAATTCATCAATATTCGAACGAGGTTAAAAGATTGATGAGTGTAATATACATGTGTTGTGAATTAAGTAGAACGTTTTCCTGAGAAGTTAAAATGTATGTATAAATAAGAATAATGTACGCAATTATTAGTGAATGAGATTCAGTGTTTTTCCAGTTTGGTTCATTCTGAGCAGAAAACAGAGAGCCGGAAACATTAAAATATAATGAACAATAATGTTGTAACCTGAACATACTATTTGTGTATTTATGTACTTCTGGCAAAATGACGTGTTTACTAGATCTATAATCTGACATGATTGCCGCATTTATCTGTACCGTGTAATGGTCATATTATTTATGTGATATTATAGTATTAGTATGTATTAATATTTTGAATTATCTTTTATTTTTATATTTAAGTTTAATAATTTTTTAACTTTTTTCTTTCTTTTTTTACTTGTAGTAATTTTAATACTTCAACGTGGAATTGTTTTATTTCAATTACTTGCCATGGCAACATTTCTAAGTTTATATTTTATTTGACTTCAGTCTTATTTCATTTAACAATATACATTTTTTAAATTTGTAGGTAACAATAACAGCACAGGTACTGGACAGGTGAACTCCTTCCTGCCGTAAAAGCAAACAGGCAATGAAAGGATTCAGCCAATAGCAACAAGTGATGTAATTCTGTTAAAAAAACATATTCAATCTGAAACGGTTGCAACAACTTTCTTTCATGTTCTGCCAAACGTCACTTTTCATTCCATTCCTAATCCCTGCAAAAATTGACGTCTGTTATAATATTGCTGCTCCTTTCATTGTTTAAAAGTTATCAAATATTTGAGCTTGTGCATTTCAGTGATCTTCCCACGGTTGAAGGGATTCTCGCTGAGAACGTCCCTCACCTGTGGAAAAAATCACACCACGCGTTGAGTTGCTTAAAGGGATAGTTCACCCAAAAATGAAAATTAGCCCATGACTTACTCAACCTGAAGCCATCCTAGGTGTATATGATATTCTTCTTTCAGACGAATACAATCAGAGGTATATTAAAAAATGTCCTGGCTCTTCTAAGTTTGATAATGAGAGTGAATGTGTTTTTGTTTTTGGAAGTCCATTAAAGTGCATCTATTCATGAATAAAGTGCTCCGTTAATAAAAGTCTTCTGAAGTGATGTGTTTGTGTAGGAAAAATATCCATATTTAAAACTTTATCGACTAAAATAACTAGCTTCCGACAGACGGCCGTACGCATCAACTTACACCACAAGAGTAACACTGGACTTGACGCACAACGTAATGATGAACGCGGTTACCCAGTGTGTGTGTTTAAACCGCGAGAGGCGTCAGAGCTTACGCTACTCCTACATCTCCGTCACACATCGTCCAGTGTTACTCTTGTGGCGGAAGTCGACTTGCGTACGACCGTTGGCTGGAAACTAGTTATTTTAGTCGATAAAGTTTTAAATATGGATATTTTTCTTACACTAGCACATCGCTTCACTTCAGAAGACCTTTATTAACCCGCCAGAGAAGTGTAGAGCACTTTAATCAGGGATGGATGCTCTTTGAAGACAAAAACCCATTTTATCAGGGATAGATGCGCTTTAATGGACTTCCAAAAACAAAAACACATATACTCCTATTATAAAGCTTGGAAGAGCAAGGACATTTTTTAACATAACTCTTCATTGTATTCGAATGTCGTATACACCTAGGATGGCTTCAGGGTGAGTAAATCATGGGCTAATTTTCATTTTTGGGTGAACTATCCCTTTAAATGCTTGAATATTTCACATGCACATGCGTTTCCGTGCATCATGCATTTACCCAAATCAGCCATTAATCTGACCTCCACAGCAGCCCAAACAAGCGTGGGCCGCCCACGTACAACGAGCACATCTCCAAGCGCCTGGCCTCGGGTCCCGGGGCCCAGGAGGGGCCGCTTCACCGCGAGCCCAGCACTCCTCACCGCTACCGCGAGGGCCGTACCGAGTTCCGGCGGGACAAATCTCCGGCCCGGCCTCTGGAGCGCGAGAAATCCCCGGGCCGAGCTGTGCTAGACAGCCGAAGAGAGCGCTCGCCCGGCCGCTTCGAGAGCAGTGGCAGCGAGAGAGACCGAGAGCGCTCGCGGCTTCACACTAGCTCTGTGCGCACCCAGCTGACGCCCGTCAACAAGGTACGCACGAGACACTGCCACGTAAACTGTGTATCCTTCTAGGGATACAAACCTCAGGTTTGACGATGTTCATGCATGCACAAATACATGAACATCCGCTGCTTAGTTAAATTCCTTCTAGTTATGGCCTCAGACAGGGTGCACAGTTAATGCCCAGTCTCTGGGAAAATCAGCATCTTTGCAGCAGTAATGATGTTTCTGCGTCAGACAGGGAAGTGTTGAAGTGACCTCTTTATCCTGGTGGTGGTGTAGGTTTGGGACCAGTCTTCAGTCTGAGAACGTCCCGGAGGGATGACGTAAGAGCCATCGTCCACTTCCAGCGTGGATTTAACAGGCGCTCCGTAAAACTCTGAACTGTATCATCTCACGCCTGTAACCGTGAACCGAGCCATGTTGTTTCACTCGAGTCTGGGACATTGTGCTGCTGATGTTGTAAAATCTGTCCATGCTGTAACCATTCATGAAGGTCCATTGTAAACTGCAGTTTTTGGGGCAAAGACCTTGAAGGAATATCTTGGGTTCAGATATCAATAGCAGTAAATCATTTTATCTCTTCCATTATTTTTTTGGGAGTAAAAATTGTGGTTACAGTAATACATTTACGATGGAAGTAAACAGGACTTTATGTATTTAAGGCGAGACGCAACAAGTTTTCTTCAGGCACTGGCTGAGATTTTGTGCTATCTTGCTTCTTTCTATCAGATTTGTGGAAAGTAAACATCCAAAATACACATTTAACTGTTTATTAGACTTTATCTATTAGCATCTGTAGATTTCAATTACAATACATATCTCTAAAAGTGGTGTTTGTTTTTCAGAAATCTGCAGCATTTTTTACGTTTTATTCATATTTATTTACTGAAAGTAAGTAAATGTTCAGTATTTGCCTGATGACTTATATAACATTTTGTTCCTGAAAACATGGTGAAAATATTGTTGACAGTAGTTTCTGATTTCTGCTCATATTTCTGTTCTGTAAATGTACTATCCACATTAGTTAATATTTAAAGCCACTTTTGCATATATAAACATGACTTTCAGAAAACATAATAAACCAGTAATAAAACTTACACCGTACATTTATTGGCTGGGGTGTTATTTTTTCTTCATGTAAATAGGCTCATTCTGGTATCCCACATTTAATGGCTTTACATAATCATAACGGAAGTTATTTTATTGGATATATAACTGCACTGCAATTTTAGCTCGCATTAAAAATGTAGCCTACTTTCATTGTATCTTACTGTAACCACCATTTTTGGTTTCGATAAAATGATGATCTGTGGTAATCAGCAAACCACAAATGCTGTAGATTTATTGAACCCGGAATATTCCTTTAACCACACGATTAGCACATTGTAAATATGGTGATTCAAATTTTTATAGCCACACGGAACTTGACTGATGAAGCAATGAAGTCTATTTTTTATGATATCAAACTGTTTGTATAGACAGTTGAAATGGGTTTCCTACAGAAAAGTACAGAAAAGGTTTTATTTCCCTCTATGTTGTATGCTAATGTGGTAAAGAGTCGATTTGGCTGCTCTTAATTACAGTTTGTCCAGTTTTTTAAGATATATTTGACTGATATTATCGAACCTACTGCACATTGTATATTTTTATGCTAATAGAGTTTAAGCTTGTAAATCTTTTTAAGGAGACACGTCATGTTCTCGCTACAAGTGTCCTTGTGATGTTCAAGTGAACTTATCGTATTTTGTTGGAAGTTACGAAGCTTTCGTCGACACAGCAGCAAATCCACGGGCTCTTCTGGAAATGTCTGCAGCTTTCGCGTTAACGGACGTCCTGTTGAGCTGTGTGGTGTCCGGTAGGGTTTGTAGAAGACCTGTCGTTCCTCGTGGGATATGAAGCTCAGTTAGCGGCTTTTCGAGGTCATGGGTAATTGTAACTAAACGCCTGAGTGATCCTATCAAACGCATGATAAATCTGACTTGAGGCGTCCCAATATGTACTACCTTAATATTGATAATCGATGTTTTTCATCCTACAAGGCTGCTTACCTTGAACTTTCTTTTTGTATAAAGAAATTACACTATATTAAACACTATTAAAGTATGAGCCATACACCGTATTCTTAGCGTTGTGTCATTTTTTTGGGTCTGTCACATTACTACATCAGTTGTTCACTAGCAAGTGTTTTTCAATCCAAAAAGGTGCTCTAAGCAATGTCACACGTTTTTTTTAGGCCAAAACATTTTTTTTGTCACATTCAGCAAACATCTCCTCACTATCCGCTGGCTGTCTGCCCCCTGAACACACTGTAAAAAGACGCGTCTCTTCAGAAACACCAGGCTCCACAAATAGCAACAAAAACAAACTGGGCTAACCCGCGCCACGAAACATAACAAACTGTTCCAGCCAATAACCGACAAGAAGGATTTGGGGGGTTAGTGCGGATGGGGGAGGGTGACGTCACCCGACATCGCTTAGAGCACCTTTAAAATGCCCATAAGCTAATTTAAAGTTTCCTAATGTTGTTTTGGAGTCTCCTACAATAGGTTTACATGCATCAAAAGGTAAAAAAAAAACCTGTTCAATTTCCTCATAATATACCACTATTTCATTGATTCTCAAACGACTCCACGAGCTACTCTGCTGATTGGCCAGATAGATTGGTTTACCCAAGGGGGTAATCCATCCGCCGGAAACTGAAGCCTCTCTGCGAGCCGCCATTTTAGCAGACTATCACCTGCTGTTAGCATTCCATTGACTCCCATTCATTTTGGCGTCACTTTGACAGCGAATAACTTTACAGGAGACGTCCAAAGACTCCATTTGTCCATTATTTATTTCTAAAGAAACACGACAATGTATAAAAGGCTTCATTACTTCGTATCTTACGTTATGGCCCCGTAGAAGCCGTTTTTGTAAAAATAGGCTAACGATTGCGTCATAACACGCGACTCTCTGGCGCACACAAGAGAAATTACCGTAAAGACAGGAGGAGAAGCTTGCGGGCAATCGGGGGACGTGGAGGCATAAAGTCAAGAGAGAAGTTAACCCTTACATAACAGACCGCATTCTACATTGGAATTCTACCAAGCCATGTAATAATACAGTTTAATCATGTAGCAGCTATAGGCTATTCATAACAATAAAGCAACGCCTGTCTCCTTTCATTCTGCTTCTGTTGAAATGCCAATATTTGAAATCTATCTACACAGTTGATATCTCGCATCAAATGTTCTCAGAAGTGAATTTAGTGATGAAATAGCAAACGAATTGTAGAAAAACGACTTACTGACCTGCCTCTCTGCTTCCCACTCCTTCCTCGAATGCAGAAATGAATACTGGGATATTTCTGGCTGTCGTCAAGTTCACACAAGTTACCAACCGATGCATCCTCGGTTAAATGGGCGTGTCAAGAACACTTCCGGGATTTTTAACAATAGGTTACTGTCGTAACCCCGGTTCTCTGAAACATCGAGTGGAGAGATCCACCTATGGGAAGGGCATCCGTACCTGACCTCTGCAGAAGCATCCAATTGCACCAAGTCTGGCTAACAGACAGAAGCGCGCAGCCAATGCCAGGTGAGGCCACACCCCCTTACCTACGGGCATATTACCGCTGGGCGCGCTGCTATTCCTCAGTAAGTATATTCGCTTCTCGTGTGGCAAGCGGGGCAAAGCTGGTGGATCTCTCCACTCGATGTTTCAGAGAACCGGGGTTACGACAGTAACCTATTGTTCTCTTTCATCATCTCGTTTCGAGATCCACCTATGGGAGACATGGACAGCTCCCCGATTGCCCAATACACTCACAGTGAGGTTCTGAAGGCCAGAGAAGGACGGTCACCTCAGAGAGGCGGTGCCTGACACGTCCCACACACATGACCCTGCAAGTTTTCCGCCATGCTAACTGCTGTGGACAAGCAGGGCATGAAACATGCATGAGACACATACATGATGATGGCGCCCGCACCACCAATGCACATAGCTAAACCCAAGAAGGAATGCGGATGCTTGGTGACAGGAATGAACATGGCCAGCCGGCCCATTCACTCCTCGTTGGTTAACCAAACGGGGCTGTGGGAAAGGGCTAAGAGGACCCTACCCCTAGGACCGAGTGTGCCACTGAAGTTCTGGTGACATCCAACCGGTTGTAACGCTCAAAGGTATGAGGAGAGGCCCAGCTGGTCGCGGAGCAGATGTCCTGTAGTTGCACTCCCCTGAACAAAGCCCAAGAGGCAGCTAAGCCCCTTATGGAATGAGCTCTGATGCCCCTTGGGGGCTGCACTCCCTTTGCTTCATAAGCCATAGTATAGCGTCCACAAGCCAATGTGAGAGGCATTGCTTTGAAATAGGACTCCCCTTATGCAGGGGAGCCCTTGAAACAAAGAGCTGGTCGCTCTTGTGGAAAGCACTGGTCCTGGTCATATATGCTTGCAGAGCACAGACGGGACACAGAGCATTCAGGCCCTGATCCTCCGGGGAGGCAAAGGGTGGAGGGTGAAAAGCGGATAGCTCCAAAACCTCCTAAGTGAACGCAGGAAACAATTTCGGCATGAAGGCCGGGTTAGGCTTAAGGAAAACCTTATCTCCACTAGGGGGAGTTTGGCGCACGAGGGGTGAGCCGAGAGTGCATGTAGCTCACTGACCCATTTAGCAGATGCCAAGGCCGAGAGCAAAGCTGTCTTGAGGGACAGCAGCTTAAGGGAAATACTCCTCAGAGGCTCAAAAGGATACAGAGACCTAGCTTCCAGCACCATGGGGAGGTCCCACTCTGGAACAGATCTCCTGATGACCGGCAAAGAGCGGCGTGCACCCTTCATAAAACTGCGGGTTAGAGGGTGCTGCCTGACGGTGGAGCCCCAAAACCCACATGACAGGCTGAAAACACAGCCAGGTAGACCTTAATAGTGGAAAAGGACCTGCCTCTTTCCATGAGGTCTTGCAGGAAACACAAAATATCAGGCACAGAGCACTGATAAGATGTGAGACCACGCCCATCATACCACCCTTCGAACACTTGCCACTTACAGCCATATAGGGATCGCGTGGAAACGGCCCTGGCATTCTGAGTAGTGGCGATTACACGCGGCGGGAGCCCAGTGCATTTAGGTTCGTCCTCTCACGGGCCAGGCCCAGAGAGCCACCCTGTCCGGGTGGGGGTGGTAAATCTCCCCGTTGGCTTGGGACAGTATGTCCGTGTGAACGGGAAGGCGCCATGGCTCGGTGTATAACAGAGGGATTATCTCTGCCAGCCACAGGGCTTTGGGCCACCTGGGTGCTATCAGAATGAGAGACAGGTCATGCTCTCTCACCCTGGCCAGCATGAAAATTATCAGGCACAGGGGAGGAAAAGCGTACAGCAGCACTTTGGGCCATGGATGGGCCAGTGCGCCTGCCCCGCGTCCACGTCCTTTGGCGAGAAGAACATAGGACAATGGTGATTTTCGCGGGAGGCGAAAAGATTTACGGCTGCCTGTCCGAATCTCATCCATAACCTCTCCACTATCTGCGGGTGAAGACGCCAATCCCGTAGATTGGGTTTCCCCTCGATAGCAGATCCGCGCCTCTGTTCAGAATGCCCGAGACATGAGTCACGCGTAATGACAGAAAAAACCTGTCTGCTCCACACCAAAAGCCTGTAAGCTAGAGCGTGGAGTTTCGACGAGCGCATGCCGCCCTGACGGTTGATATAAGCCACTGCCGTGGTATTATCGCACCGTACTAGAACGGGATGTCCCTGCAGGCAAGGCAGAAAACGATTTAGAGCTTTCCAGTTGGTAAAAGCTCTAAATAGTTAATGTGTGTTGAACGTAGTCTGCTCAGCCACAGACGGTTCACCGTTCTGCCTTCCTGGGTGGTTCCCCAGCCTGTCAAGGACGCATCTGTCGTCACAACTTTTCGCATCGTTACCGTCCCGAGGGGCTTTCCCCGTGCGTAAAAGTTCTCGCTCTCCCAATGGCGCAGGGCCGCCGAGCAGGCGTGCGTCACTGTTACCGAGCGGCAGAGATCGCGAATCGGGCTGAAATGTAGTGACAAAACCCATTTCGTGAACGCTCTCATTCTCAGGAGACCAATGGCACAACTTGGATAGATGAAGCCATGAGACCCTGCAGCCTGAGGCATGTGCGATATTGTACTCTCGCCCCTTCTCTGAACTGCGACAGACAGTCCATCAGAGAGCGAACGCGCTCTTGAGAGAGACGCGCTCGCGTGGAGACTGAGTTCAATTACAAAGCCCAGGAAAATGACATTCTGACTGGGAGTCAGATTGTTTTTTGCTCGCATTCACCTAGAACCCGAGGGATGTGATGTGCACGAACACCCGGCCGGTGTCCAGCGACACCTTGTCCTTCGATTTCTCAGCCCTGATAGTCTCAGGGGCGCCACGCCCCCTCCGCACACAGACAGAACGTTCGGGGACCCGAACAGAAGAACTGTGAATTCGTAACAAATGCCTTGGTAGGCGAAACAAAGATTTTTCCTGTGTGGAGGGTAGATGCTTATGTGAAAGAAAGCATCTTTCAGATCGACTGATGTGAACCAGTCGTTCTGCTTTATGACACAGGCGAGAGAGCCTTGTGTCACATTCTGAAATTGTATTTCCTCAAATGTTTGTTCAACACTCGAAGGTCCAATATAGGGCGTGGGGGCGCCACGCCTTTTGGAACATGAAAATACCAGGAATAAAAACCATGGTTTATCAGATCGGGTGGCACCATCTGAATCGCTCCCTTGTTAGGAGGGAGGAAATTTCCTCTTCCAGAATGTGTGAGGCGTTTTCTTCTGTGTGAGAAGAGAGAACGCCATTGAAATGCGTTTTTTTTTTTTTTTCAAACTGCAGCTTGTAACTCTGGGTTACGGTACGCAAAAACCCACTCGGGTCGGAGCGGGGCTGTATGGGCCCAGCTGGTTCATTTGTGATGCAAGGCGCCATCTAGTGGGCACACTAGAGGCGACATGCAGGGGTTCAGAGGGATTTTCTTTCTCTGCAGTGAGAAGTTTTCTCTGCGGAGAGAGGTCTTCTCTCCAAAACGAATTCATTAGATTCGTAACTTTGTGTGTTTTGTGTTGGGCAAACACTGGGGCCGAAGCCTTTATTGACCGAGTGAGGGGAACATAGTGTGGTGTCCACTGTGCTGAACTTTCCCTCACAAGGTGCCCCCTGAAAGTGGGGGAAAAACACATATCTCCTGAACACATGAACTGGGCAGTCTAAGCGCAGGCAGAAAAATAATATCCACGGAGAGAGATACTCTCTCTGTAACGGATTTATTTAATTTGTTTGTTTAAAAGTGTTATTTAGTTATGTGTGTGTTATGTGTTGGGGAACACAGGGGCCTTCCACACACAACATCCACTAAAAACACATGGGCTGGGCAGCCGTAACTGAGCTGTGTGAGCCCAGCTGGTTGATTTTTGAAGCAATGGCGCCCTCTTGTGGACGGACTCAGGGCGATATGCAAGGGATCAGAGAGGTTTGCTCTCTATGTTGGCAGATATATAATCTGCACGAATTCATTTGATTCGTTTATAAAATGTGTTGTTTAGTAATGTGTGTGTTTTGTGTTGGGAAACACTGGGGCCAAAGCCTTTAATAACTGGGTGATGGGAACCAAGTGCATGCGGTGTGGTAACACTGCTATGTACTTTTCCTCACGACAACCCCCCTGTAGGGGGGGGACACACACACACAACGTCCACTAAACACACGGGCTGGGAAGCCACGAGACGGGATTTACCGACCGTCGGTGGGAGACCCTGTGTAGCGTTACTCCCAATGGTCGAACAACAGGCAGGCCGCTTGCGTTCAGGCCGCCTTCCTAGGAAGGCCTCAACACGTAATCGTAACACATTTACTGCACTGAGAACACTGTCAGCTCGCGCCGACTGAATCAACGCTGTTTACAGCGTGCGAGGCGCGCGCTGATCACAGCGGGCAGCCTGGCAGCGCTCAGCTTCTCTGTGACGGGTTGTACAGAGAAAACGAGCGGGGGCGAATCCCGTGGGATTCTGCGTTCTGTGAGAGAATGTGCGCGCGGGACTGCGGGCACATTTACTGCACTGAGAACACTGTCAGCTCGCGCCGACTGAATCAACGCTGTGTTTACAGCGTCTGGCCACACAATGTTGAGGCGAACGGCCGCTCGCTCACAACTTACATGGAGGATGGACTGAGGCAAAGCCGCGTGAGCGCTAGCCTAGGGAACGCTAAAAGGACCGCGTCATCCCCGTCGCCGGAACCGACCGGTTCGTCAACGAGAGTGGGGTTTTCCCGCGAAGATGTCCTCTTCAGGGAATGCGGATTGGGCTGATGTCAGCTCAAATATTTTAGAGAGGTGGCGCTCCGGGAGTCCCCCGGTAGCGCGTCATCATCACCGTGTCTCCCCTCCGAGTCAGAAAAGACCGAGCACGGCACGGTGGGTCGTGCAACTAAAGGCCGGCTAAGTAAAAGCTACATGGACAGCAATTACAATGACCGCAATTCTCCAGGTTCTCCACAGCTTCTTGAGCGTAGGACGGGAGAGTCCTTAGCGGCGATGAGAGTACCACACGCGGCCGGTCAGGCTCGTCGTGATAGGCTGTTCACCGGGGGTAGCGGCTGTTTAGACGGTCACATAGCCATGGGTGGGCCAGCGGTGAAGAGCTCGGAAAAATCCGTGGCGGGCAGCCATGTAAGGAGGAGCAGGTGAAGGACAGCGGGAGCTCGGGCGGCTCCGGATGCAAAAAACACAGCGGATAGGCTGAAGAAACGACTGTCACTCACGTCTGGCGGAGGCTGATCTTGCGATATGTCCTCCTGAAGACTCGAAAGTGAGCAGCGTAACGTTAATCCAACCGAACTGTGTCAATGCAGAGATCGCGAGAAGCGAATGACAACTGAGGAATAGCAGCGCGCCCAGCGGTAATATGCCCGTAGGTAAGGGGGTGTGGCCTCACCTGGCATTGGCTGCGCGCTTCTGTCTGTTAGCCAGACTTGGTGCAATTGGATGCTTCTGCAGAGGTCAGGTACGGATGCCCTTCCCATAGGTGGATCTCGAAACGAGATGATGAAAGAGAACCGTGCGTTCTTGCCAAAATGGAAACTTGTGTATTGGGACAGTACTTGTTGGGCCACAAAAGATGATGTTTCACAAGAACACAAGTACAGACAAGAACACAGATTGTGAAAGGCCCAATAACATTATATATGGTGCACTTTCAGATTTAAACATAGGATGTTTTCATTCTGTTACACACTACATGATAGGTCATTTTAAAAAATCCATAATAGAGGCACTATAACTCTTCATCATTTGAGTCCAACCGCTGGGATTGAGGGATTTGAAAGCGGTGCATCATTACATATTACTATTTACATTTCAAAACCATGAGTTTTCACTTTTAATTGTTGCCATGTTATTTCTGAGCTAACAGCATTAAAAATAAAGTAGGCCTACTTTATTAAAAATTGTGCACCATTTGTAATATAAACATACAGCCAGTACAACAGTATTTCATAAAAAAAACACGTAATTAAACAAGACAACGCTCTTCATCACCACTGTAATGTAACTCTACAGAAAGTCAATCTATTGACTGCAGGTCCATTCATACATCTCATTTAATTTATTAACTCTTTTGTAGCCTATTATTGGTCTCATTTCTCAACCTTCTTTATAGGCCTTATGTAGCCTCGACACTTTTCAGCTCTGAATTGAATGCTCGATGGAGTTGAATTCGGTCTTCCAGTTTGTAATTCCACAGCATGAAGGTAAGATCTTACAGATTTATAAATTAACCACTTATTAAAATCTTACCGTTTTACTGACATTTGTTAAGACATCCACTTCAAACGTCACAATGCTCATGATCATTTGTTAAAATAAGCAATGAGTAAATCCACTTCACCAGCTTATTCTTCGACAGCGATACAATAGAAATATACAGAGCGACCACTAAAGATGGATGTGCACTTGTTTTTCTGGCGCATAAAGTCTATTATGAAGAAGTTCAACCCCTTTTGTAAAAAGCATATTGAGGCTCTTTAATGGGTCAGATACAAAAGCTTATTTTTATAATGTATAATTTGTTTGTTTTTTTGTCTCTAATTTAACAACCAAGATATAGTAAGTGGTCTGTGTAAATAAAAATGAAATAAATTTGGTTTAAATACATGATGTACTATGTTAAATGTCAATGTAAACGAGGCTCTGGTTTATTATTTTTATACATCGTCACTGAAAGTTAATGTTAAAGCCTTAAAGTAGATTTTATATCAACAACTTTAATGGAGCAAGATGTATTATATTGGAGTTAGATAATCAGAAGTGTGCAGCCTTACACACTGATGTTACTGACTAAATGAGGATGTCTCAAACTAGGTGTTTGCGAAGAAGTTTATGAAAAGCAAATGTAAAATTAATAAAAAATAAAAAAACAATAAGAATGATATAATGTAACATTTAAATAAAAAAATTCAATATTTTAATCGTTTACCTGCCTATGTGACCAATAACTAACATCAGAGACTGGGATGTGTTGTTACATTATTAAAATATTAACTTACAATCTCAGGGGGACTTCAAGTAAACATCAGGTTAAAGTTTGGGGATCTTGGTTTGTGCTTCTGAGTGACAGTGCAGTGTAAACACAGTCGGATCAGTGAATTGAGTCCAGGAGTCGGTTCAGTTGGAATTCCACTTTGTTTAATTCTTACAGAAATCTGCAACAGTGTATTTCTGATGATTACCAATGTGCAAAATATAAACCCATGGAATTTACTCTTTCTGCGAAAAAAAAAAAAAAATTCACATTCATGGATTGGCGTTAATGCGAAAGCTGTCGCACCGGTGACACTGAAAGCGCTCTTGCGGCGACTTCAACCAAGAGAAGTCTTCAGCTTTAGGAATTAACGCCCATCATCACGGCCTAAACCCTCAGGAGCTTCCCGTCTCACCACGTCACTATAGCATCAGCTGGAGAGCCCAATGTCAAGGTTCACCACAAACAATTCAAATTGTCATTATTTACTCACTTGCTGTTGTAGTTTTACTTTTTCACTGAACTCTTTTCCATACGATAGTGATCACATCCATCGAGCTCCAAAAAAAGGCAAAAGCAATACAATAAAACTTGCAGTCGCTATGAACTGCCATTATATGGAAAAGAGTTGCATGAAGATTCTCCGAAGGGTGAGTAAATGTATTATTAGGTGACCGAAGATCGGCTGATTGAGGGAATTATCAGAATTAACCTCCAAAAAATGTGGATAAACTGGGAAGGAAAGCTAAAGAGATTTTGATTGTGTCTTGTGCGTCATTTCTCAAATGTGTGTGTGGAAGGGGCTTCGTCTTCAGTGCAAAGGCAGCTCACACCCATCAACACTGATTATCCTGTGGTGTATCAATTGTCAGGATTGAACAAACAAAAACGTGATAATAAATAAGTGTTGTGAGCGCAAAACAACAACAACAACAACATCTGGGGCCCTAATGCAGCATATCACATACATCTCTCTCCACGTACAACTGTTCAGCATCACTAGGAGGACAAAAATAAGAAATACATTAAAAAGAAACCCCCCAAATGGCTACAACTGGGGAAAACAACACAACTTATATTTGGTGACTAATTTAGTGAGCCACTATTCAAGAATTCTATACAATTTCTCATCTTAAATGCTATACGTCTCATTCTTATATCATTCTAATATATTATCTCATTTGTCTCGCATGTATGTTACAAAAAAAAAAAAAGCATTAGTGAGAAGGTCTCAGAAGCGGAGCGTGTCTAAACCAGCCGGCGTCCACACAGCAGATCAGAAAGACCAGAGCGCCCTCTAGTGGCCCGTGCTGACATCACTTCCTGTCACTATGCAGTCAACATTAGAGAGAATGATTTCTATTCGAGAAAGTACTTTGGAGTATCTAACCAAGAATCTGGAAATTTGGTGCATTCAAACCCTAGGAAGTTTGAATGCTGTGTGGCACCCAGAATCACATGTGCAACCTCAAAAAGAAAGGAAAAAAGCAGGTTTCCGCAAAGCAGATTGTTGAAAGACAGACAAAACAAAGCTAGGATCTTGCGGACTCGTCCCAGAAGCACCTTTCACCCTGTGGCGTTCCCAGAAACACCACTGATAATCTGATCTTTGTGAGATGACGAGGGAGGAAACCCTATTCTCGCACGCCGTCCGCTGGTTGGTGAAAACCTTCCCTCTATGCAGCAGGTACAGGATAAGTTTCATCGCAAATGAAGACGAGCTCTCAATCGTAACCTGCCTCCGCAAAAAGTTCAGCAAACGCCAACTGAAAGTGCTAAGCGTCCTCTCCTGCCTGGACGACTCTCTGTGCGTTCCACATCGTTCCATATATACATGATTCCCTTCCGGGTGGGAAAGAAGCGGCTTCACCTCCACAAAGCAGTCTCTGGAGCTTCTCCGTCTCGTCCTGTGGGTCCGTGTGCAGGCGGCTGGATGCGGGTCTGGGATCAGTTGGAGCTGGCCGTGATGGGTTTGTCCAGCTCCATCTCCAGAGCCGATGCGGGAACCTGCAGGTTGCTGAAACACGACCTACACACACGACTGGGCTCGAACAACTGCTGGCTTGGCACCGGGATCTTCTGATCGCAACAGCTGGCACAGAACACATTCCCACAATTCCTGCAGGGGCCGGTAGAGGTCGGGAAAGTAGAGAAAGAGACAGAGTTCGAAAGAAAAAAAAAGAATAGAATAGAATTAGTACCTTTATAAATCACTTTTAGATTTTAAGCTAGTACTACCTAGAATATATAAGACATTTTTTTTCCTTTAAGAGAGGATTTGAATGCATTAGACCTTACATTTTAAAAAATAACAATAAAAACGACAGAAAATACGGAAGTGTATTGCATTCACTTGAGGAAAAAAAATCTACTGTTTTTCTGAATTAATGAGTTAATTATCTCAGAATTACGAGATCATTTTTCATGGAAAAAAGTTTTTGCTCTGTTTTTCTGAATTAATGACTTAACTCAATTAAGAAAAACAGTGAATTTTTATTTTCATGAAAAATGATCTCATTCTGAGATAATGAACTCGTTAATTCAGAAAAGAGCAAAAAAAATTTTCATGACAAATTCTCGTAATTCTGAGATAATTAACTCGTTAATTCAGAAAAACAGAACAAAAACTTTTTTTCATGAAAAATTATCTCGTAATTCTGAGATAATTAACTCGTTAATTCAGAAAAAAGCAAAAACTTTTTTTCCATGAAAAATTCTCTCGTTAATTCAGAAAAAGAGTAGATTTTTTTGCAATACGCTTCCGTAAGAAAAAGCACTATAATTTAAAATAACAATAATGAGGATAGGAATGCATTCAAACTGAATACACTACATTTTGAAATAATAAAAATAAGAATTATTCTTATTGATATTATTTAGATGATTCATAACATTTAAAATCAAAGATCACTAAGAAAGGTTCTAAAAAAAAAAAAAACATACCGATAGGCCTAATTTAAACACATTTTACTAGTAACATTGTACTATTTTTTTATTTTTAAAAAGTTCTCCATCATGTCCTGAACAGGAAACGACAGTGTTAAAGTGTTAAGGGTGGTGGGGGGGGGTTCTTCAGGTCTGGACAGAATGAAGCCCAGACACATGCAGACTTACTGCAAGAAAAACATCAACTGACTGTAATCACACAGGAGTGAGAAGAGGTGCATCATCAGAGCCACACACTGTGTTATACAGAATCATGCAGCCCTTCATGAATACATCATACTCAAACACACATGCACAACTGCATGAGCAGAGAGGACGTTTACATAAACTCAATCATGAATCTTCCAGTTCACCTGAGCCATATCACTGAAAACAGGACTTTCTGGCTCTTATGAAGTAAAGTTTGATGTAGTCTATAGAAACACTGCACAAATAATGCTACTGGCACTACATTAACATATGACCTAATTTACATGCTAAAACCTGTGCAGTTGCAGCGTTAACTCATTTTACATGCAAAGAGACTAATCATTTTTCAAATATAGAAATATGTTATAGTCTTAGAGGTCTAAAAAACAGTGAGGGTGGAAAATTATGTCTGGATTTGGTGCCGGAAAATCTTAACTAACATTAGAAAGGGATTTCAAGTGTCCATATTAGACACTTTTACAGCATTTTATTTGAAAGATTAGATTTATTTACACTACTGGTCTGGAAAGAAGTGTCTTCTGCTCACCAAGGCTGCATTTATTTGATCTAAAGCAAAAACAGATAAAGCAAAAATTTTGTGAAATATTATTACAATTAAAAATAAATGTTTCCTGTGTGAATGTATTGTAAAGTGTAATTTTTTCTTGTGATCAAAGCTGAATTTTCAGCATCATTACTCCAGTCTTCAGTGTCACATGATCCTTCAGAAATCATTATAATATGATGATTTGCTGCTAAAGAACTACAACCATGCAAAGGCTCAGGAGTCTTTGATTAATAGAAAGTTCAAAAGAACATTTAAAAATGTTTTTATTATAAATGTCTTTACTGATTAATTGTATGCATTCATTAAAAAAAACTTACTGACTACACTCTTTTGAACATTAGTGTATGAATAGAAGACATAAAAACGAAAAGGCAAAACCGCTGTTCTCTCTGGATCCTGTGAAATTACTACAGTACAGTTTCTCCCTGTACATTTTCCCCTAAACAATATCAGAGACAGCCCACGTCAACCCTGTGAAGAGATGGAGGAGGAGAGGAGGGTTAGGTCACTCTGAAGCGGTGCAGGGTTAACAATGACGTACACGAGCCTGAGAATGACAGAGAGAGAGGGGACAATTCTCACCAAACCTCTTCCATACGCTCCTTGCCTCTGTGGTACAGGAGGAGAAATGAACTTCAAATCCTAGTAGTGTAAAACCTAGAGATTTATAACTAGAAAGCATTTGAAGGGATCACTGGCCTGACACAATTTAGCTGCACCTTTGTTTTTAGGCCAAATCTAAGGATACTTTAACAGAATCCCAGAATGCATTGTGGCAAAAATCTTTCAAAATGACAGACGGAGTTAAAAGAAATATAAAAGACTGCAAATAATATTTCATACATTGCTGAAAATAACTCATAATGCACTGGGTGACAGTCCATTTTAATTAGTTGGAACTCTACTACTATAAATTGTTTACTATAAAAGTATTTGTATATTTGTTTATTAAGGCGAGACACTACAGGTGAATAGGGTTATTTTTTTAACTATTGGTACTGATTACCTACATTAAGATGAGAAAAAAATATATTACAAGTTTTCTGTAATTTAATGTTTAAATATGCAAATGAGGCATTGTCTAATGAAATATGCACTAATTTGCATATATTTTAAAAAACGGAATCTGAGTTTTGGATAAAGCCAGGTTCAAAATTATTATTTCATTGTGTTCACATAATTAGATGGGAAAAAAATTACAGAGGGATTTATGGATATCTACTATTGTTATCCTGTAAATCAGAATATACTGCCAATAGCCTTAAAAAAATTATTTTCGCCATGTTTTTTGGAATAAAATGTTATATAAATCAGGCTAGGAATAATATATTTACAAATCCCTCTGTAAATGTCTTCATAATATAGCTAGGTACAAAACTGGGAAGAAAAGATGCTCTCCAACAGGTTTTATTGTAGTTTTTGTCCGACTCTATTTGACCTGACTTGGACAAAAACCACTCGCTGAGTTTCACGTCTTTGTAAACTAAAGTTTAATGTGTTTTATGAAGGATTGTTTCTGTGCACCTATGTAGAGGTGTAGGGGGTGCGACCACAGAAACCGAAATTTCTCGGGACAGCAGCATGTGTCCAAATTTTAATCTTAACCGTTCTATTTCATCAGAAACGATCTTGAAACAGGGCTTTAAGTGTAAAATACCGAACTTGTCCTTTAAGTTTATGATCTTTTTCTCTTTTGCAATCTATCATGCACTTCACGCATGTTGCAGGACGTTGCTGCCCAAGTATATCATTCTGAGGTATATGTTCTGAGCTTCCATTTCAGTCAGAAAGCTGCATATGTAGACAGTGGGCTTTCAGTAGGAGCTTTCTGCTGCTAAAAACTCAAACTACCGGTATGCTTGATATTTGCACAACTTCAATAGGAAACCATATTGCAGTTTACTCATCGGGCAGTTTGTACTAGCCCTCACAGTTGGGCAGCTTGTTTAATCTGCTGTGTTTACAAGTGCTGCTGTAATTAGGAGTTAGGAGTCATGAAACATTTGGCTAAACATTTCTGTTTACTGGACGACCAGAGGAATTTTAGAGAGGAAAAAACAAGGTTTTCCGGAGGCGTCAAGAAGAAATTGAGTCAACACTAATGCATCTGACCCTAAAAAAGGTACATTTACAAGGTGCAAAAGCCAGAGAGAAATAGTAAGAGAAAGAAGGCAGTAGAGATGTGTTCTTTGTGTGAGGGGTTTGTGATGTTGCCGAACCTGCAGTGGTGCTTTCTAGTGGCCAGCCAGAATCCTCTCTCACAGCCGTAGCACTGAGCAGCCAGATGGTCCGGGTACCACCGGGTCACCTGCAACAAATACTGAGCTCTGAATAAAGGGACCAACTGTCTAATAAACACCTCAGAAATTACATAAAACGGCATTAAACAAAGTAATGTGATGTATTTTCAAAGTATTTTGATGAAAATCAAATTTCTTTAGACTAACATGCAATGAGGAATCAGTTTTAATAAGTAAATTGGGACAAATTTTAGGTCATCATTTCCTTAAAGTCAGCAGAAATATTATTATCATGAATTCTAAACTCTTAAATAATTATTTATATACACTACTGTTCAAAAGTTTGGAGTCTGTAAGCTTTTTTTCATTCAGCAAGGAAGCATTAAATTAATCAAAAGTGACAGTAAATAGAGTATAATGTTACAAGAGATTTTTAATTCAAATAAATGCTGTTCTTTTGAACTTTTTATTAATCAAATAATACTGAAAATGATATTGATAATAATCAATATTTCTTGAGCAGCAATTCACCATATTAAATGAAGGATCATGTGACACTAAAGACTGGAGCAATGATGCTGAAAATTCAGCTTTGATCACAGGAATAAATTACATTTTGAAACATTGAAATATATGCAGTTATTTTAAACTAATAATATTTTACAAAATTACAATTTTTACTGTATTTTTGATAAAATGAATAAAGCCTTGGTGAGCAGAAGAGACTACTTTCGAAAACATTGAAAAAACTTACCGACCTTATATTCTTTCTCCAAACACCGGTGCAACAAATCCAAAGTCTTTCTAGTCCAATAACAGTCATATAAACAAAACAAAGATTAAAGGTAGGGTAGGCAATGTTTTTCATAAACACTTTTTGTTATACTGGTTGAAACTCTCTTCACATCCTGATAGCAATCAATAATGAGAAGTTGTCTTAATATTAAAACATGTACATTTATTTTCTGTGGAAGTCTCAGGACCAAAAAATGTTAGTCCAATCTTTGCATTCGGTTCTAATGCAATGATACGATGTCCTACCTGCCTGTCAACCTATGTATTTGCACACTTCCGCGAACCTCACATGTCATCAGCGCGGCATCAGCTTGTGTTGAGTTTATGTCGTAACTGTAATTATGAGATGGCAGCCGGTGACTTTCTTCTCGGAGCTGATCACATCTTTGGACTCGGATTTGTGTTTCTATGGCAATACTATCAATGGCGAAATGAATCTGCAGCAGTCAGGTGGTGCAAGTCAAGGGTTGTTACTGTAATTAATGTGCTTAGAGACATGAGGTAATTTAACATGTAACACTTTGCAGACTCTGCTCTGGCTGTGCTCATTCATGTGTTTTGGAGGAGGCGTAGCTTTGGAGAGCGTACTGAAGGGAGGGTGGGATCTTATGCTTGCTATTGCTAGCCTCTCTGAAATTGCCTACCCTACCTTTAAAATAAACACAGTGAACCTAGTTTAATTCTGTACCTCAGTGTCCTGCTTGTCCACCTGCTCCCAGCTGGCCTCAGAAAAGAGTTCAGTACTGCAGCGGGACAGACAGTTGTGCTCCAGGTTAAAGTCGGAGTCTGTGATTGAGGTCTGACAAGAAAGATTGGGAAAAAAACGTCTCTTTAGATAAACCTTCAAACATGGCTGAAAAACACAAACCCAAACCATGTGAGAGGAATTAAACACTGGTGTGCACTGCTCACCACTTCATCTCCCATGTCTCCGTTGAGTCGCAGCATCCCAGCAGCCTGATGGCTCTCCAGACGGCTCCAGAGCTCCTGTACCTGCCTCTTCAGAGCGTCCACCTCCAGCTGGTGACCCGCTTCGATCTGCCGCAGCCTTTGCTGCACGGCGTCCGTGTGCAGGGTCAACCCGTCATCGTCAAGATGGTTTCGGGCTGAAGGGGGCTCTGGAGGGCTGAAGCTCGGCCGGCCCAGAAACCCTAAGTGCAGGCAGCGATGGTGGGAGCAGGCGCCCCGTGCGTGAAGCGTCAGCGAGCCACAGCTGGCGAGTGACACCTGTCGGCTTAGCGTGGCCCGTTCCCCGTTTGTGCGTGGCGTGGGGGGCTCAGGGTCGGGGGAGTCTCCGTTACACACAGAGTGGAGGAGGTCAGTGGAGGGCGGAAAGGCACTGAGAGACGGCCGTTTAGGGGTGTTGTTTAAAGTCCTGGGAGCGCCTTGAGGGTTGGCTGCTGTGTGGAGACCCTGTTTGAGGCACGACGATTCAGCGAGGGCTTTGAGAGGAGGCGGAATAATTAAGGGTGCCAGACTCTCCTGCACAACGCCCAAGTCCTCCGTGAGCGTCTCTGTGGAGCTCTCCAAAAGAGAAAGACGATGCTCAAGGACTTCTCGTCCTGGTGGTTTCTCGACTCCATGGCCGTTACTCAGAGTCCTGAGGCCATTGGGAGGGAAATTAGTTGTGTTATGTTCTTGTATCATGCATTTATCGAGGGATACTTTCTCAGAGTCTTGGCTTCCCGAGGTATCCTGGCTAAGAGCAGAAGACGCTTCAGAATTACCATCTTCTGAACAATGTCCATTGACATTTCCATCTCCAAGGCTTTTAGCTTTGCTCTCCTGAGCATCATCAATACCACTGTTACTCTCTTCTGAATGTGCAATATCATCACTCTTGATGACATCATCACTCTTAGTGTGGTCTGTCTTTGCGTCTCTGCGGCTATCTGATGTAGACTCGTCTTTTGTAGCTTCCTGGAGAATGTTCTCCATTTGGCCCATAGCCACACCCACTGTCAGCTCTGCCTCATCAACCCCCTCCATCATTAGCAATCTGACATCTTCAGGCCCCTCCCCATTCTCTGTTCCCCCACTGGGCATTGTTCCCATAATCCCCACCACGCTCTGTCCGTTGACCCTCTCGTCTGGATCTGGAGATGCAGCACCGTCAGCTCCTGTACCAATGTTGAGCTCCAGAGATCTGCGATGGTCCTGCCATTTCTCATTCAAACTGGGGTCGCTGGAACGTCGATTGGAGGTCAGAGGGTTTCCAACTTCACAAGCGCTAGGCAAGTTTTCAAACGAGCGGGTTTTAGGACGCCTGTGGGCACAATACAAAACGAAAACAAGCTCATCAAGTCAATGTGAAACACCATTTACATGTACTAAAATAAGTATATCCAACCTTACTATCCTATATGTACCGTATAGCAGAAAACTGCTTGATTGTTAATGCCTAAAATTTTTTAACTATTATAGCCCAGCAATATATTCAAAGTTGTATATATAGTACATCCAACTTTACCTGCGTACATACAGTATATTCATGTAAGCAATATGTACTATATAGCAAATCTCAGCTGCATGATTGTTTATATCGTTGCAAAAATGTAAACTGTATTATCGCACGTCTCTCTATATATTAAGTTTGGATATATATTATATCCGACTTTATCTACATAATACCGTACACTCACATAAGGTGATATATACTATATAGCAAACTTTAACTGCTTGTATCATCACAAAATGTATATTTATATTATCACCTAGTTCAAATCTGCTAAATGCAACTATATGGCTTGAAGATATTATAAACATTAACATCATGATTAGCTGTATAAATAAATTTGACTTATGGCTGCACAATTAATCGAATTTGTAATCGTGATTACAATTATGGATGCCACAATTATGTAATCATTCAAAGGCACAATTACAAAAAGTCCACTTACATTATTCTGTGTGCTTAAAATGTGTTGTTTTTTTCTACAGCTTATCTTAAGGGTTTTTTACCCATTGTTTTAATTTTAGTTAGTGTAACATTATAATTATAATTAGCATTAAACCATAGAAAACCAATGAAAGTTTTTAAGGAGTTTTCAGCTGGTTTATTTTGATAAAACAATATGGCATGCAGTCGCTTCAAACAATGTCATAAAGCTGTTCAAAACATCATTCAATGTAAATTGTGATAATCATAATCAATAATTGCAATTATAATTTCAAGGCAATAATCGACAATTATGATTTTTGTCATAATCGTGCAGCCCTAATTTGACTTAATGTGATTTACATCCCATTTTATTTCTGTAATGCAAAGTATTTCTGTGTGTAAAGCATTTTGCTATCAGTTAACATGAACCAATTACCTGCCCAGGGGCTGGTCCTCAGGGTTGGCACCAGGTGCGGGGTATGGGGCACAGGAGTCATCTGAAGGGGTTGTGGGTGAAGAGCTGGGTAGGTAAACTGCTGTCCATAACAAGAGATTGCGTACGTGACACACAGGATGAAGCACCTAAAAGAAACAGAAGATATATCATAAAAATGAATGCTTGATGTTATGATCAAGCTCAGTATTAGTTCTGGCAGGTCACGTCAGTCATGCTCGCATCAGCTGACTCTCAGCTGATCCACGTCTACCATAGGAATACAACGCCTATCACAGCGTCCATATATATAAGGTCCATTCAGAATTATCAGCAGCTTTCTTGCGTTGCTCGGAAGCTTATTACCATATCCATCCCCAGCTCCTCCTCTTGTCCACAGTCAGGAATTCGATATTCCTCCTTAAATCAGACATTTATCTTGCTTTATGCTGTCAATTATTGTCATGCAGACATCATTAATGTTCTTCACCGCCAATCTAAAAGGTATGCTAATTGTTAATCATCTGGTTTCACTTTATTTTGATGGTCCCTATAGATTTTGATCTTTTTTTTTTTATTGGTCTCATTAGAGTGTTAGTAGAGAATTAGTAGACTAGGGTTAGGGTTAGAATAAGTTGACATGTAGTTGCATAGTCTGTTGGTGGACCATCACAATAAAGAGTAATCAGATATTAAGCAGACAGTCTATTAATACTCTAATGAGGTTAGTTGACATGTAGTTGCAAAGTTACTTATAGTCACCAGAATGTTCAAAAGGGACCATCAAATAAAGTGTTACCAAACATCTTTGACGATAGTGGTCCTGACAGAATTTTTAAATGGGTGAATCTCACATAGAAATATCCAGGTCATATTTCACACAAAAAAATGAAAAGAAAAGAAAACTTATTTTGCCAAAATAATTGTTTCTTTATTAAAATTTCATTATGTACTATGACCCAAGTGAAATTCACCTGATGTTTTCAGTTCAATTGATCCAATCCAACCCAAATAAAAGAGAAAAGGCACCCAAGACAGGATTTTTATCAACTGTAAATCAATATACCACTGAAATGAAAATTTTGAGGAACAAAAACTAAAATTGTTGTTAAAGGCTATTTACATAAAAATTGGTTGTCATCATCACATCACGCCCCACTAACAGTGATTGTTAACTAAAACAAAACGAAAAAATACATTTACTGAAATAAAATAATCAGTAACTGAAAAAAAATTGTTTACTTCTAATTTTTATTTAGTGTAATTTGAAGTACTTATAAATAATTAAAAGTGAAATAGCAATTAAGAAAAAGTAAACAGAGATCTTTTTTTTTTAAATCTACAAAAAAAAAATCTACTATAGAGTCAGGACGCTGTTTTTGTTGGGTCAGTGTGAACTATTCCTAAGAAACAGGAAATGAAAGGAAACGACAGCTCCGGGTCTCTTGAGTATTGGAGAGGAATGCAAGCATGCGTTCTGAAGCCAGTTAACGCCTCCCTTCATGTTTACTCGCTACACAAAGGTCAAAATAAACTATTACAAAACAGCTATAAATTATTAGGTAAAGAAAGCCGAGGGCTGTTAGGAAGAAAAAAGAAAAGAAAACCTTTCAGTGGAGTACAGACATGACTAGCAATGAACTGAAATATGGGTCATGCCAAATAATGGGCAGATTTTTGTTTTCATATTATTGATTATATTTGTACACACTTTGCTTAACAGAAGTCTGTATTTCAGAGCAAACATTTCCTTTATTAAATAAAAGTTGTATAAAACAAATGTTTAACATTTAAATAAAAATAAAAAACAAAACAAATCTTAGTGACTTCAAACTTCTGAAAGTTAGTGTATGTGGGAAGCTGACATGTCCAATGATGTGACATGCTATACTCCATATTAAACAAATTCGATTAAACAAATTATTTTATCACTCAATGCAAGATTTGAGCAACTACAAGAAATATTAGCACTTTAAAAAAAGGACTTGTCACACCGCAAGACTATTTAAATAATAGTAAAGTCATCAAAATCTATTATTATCTGCTCTTTAGATTTTGGCATCAGCTATTGAAAACCTTGTATCAGTCGACCACTACACAAGAGATGAGTTAATGTTTAAAAGAGTCATGAGTAAAAGAGGTGACGTACGGTTTCTGAATGAGAGGAGTACAGCATGTTTCCGAAGGAGCGGTTGGCAGCTCTGAGGAGAGACCACACTGAGCAGGTTCTTTCCTGGATGTGTCCGTCTTCTCTCTCCTTCCCGCTGTTACACAGGAACGTCCCGAACAGACAGAGTATGTGTGCTGCACAAGCTTCACCTGAACACACAGAGCCGAAAGAATTCAGAGCTAGTTCAACAAATAGTTAAATCGAAGTACAAGAAACAAAGGTTTGCAGCAACTTTGACCCACCAGAAAGGCTTCGTTGAACTCAAAGGAACATGGGAATTGTCTTTGGAGCTGGTGCACACAGTCTAACCACTGCAGGAAGACAGGACATCTCTCGTTTAAGTCTTCCGCGTTCTCTCCGTGACCACAGCGGTCTGCGAACTTGTGACCGAAGTCCAACCACTCGGTCTCAACCAGCACCTGAAAACCCTGAAAGTGGACAGAACAGCTTCTGATAGTTTTCACAATGAAGAGTCAAAATATGAGCACAAATCACATTTGGAATTCTGGCACCGGATTCACAAAACATTCTTAAGAATACAATTCTTCTTAACTGCTATTTTCTTCTTATTTTCTAACTTAAGAGAAATGATAAGAATATTTTTATTCCCAAAAACATTTGTAAAGAAGTATTCATATTCCTGAAAAGAATGTTCTTAAAAATCTTTGGAAATAACTTCAGGTTTGACCCCCAACCTGTCTTTAATACCCAAAGGTAAGATGTTTAATGAATTTAATTAATTTATTGGTTTGTTTCAAATAATAAGCATTGCATTTACGTTTAATCATTTAGCAGATGCTTTTATCCAAAGTGACTTACAAATGAGGAAATCAATAGAAGCAATCAAATTACATAACTAGCTACATATAATACATATTAATAGTAGCAAGAATGTGGAAGAGTTCTGAAGAGACACGGTAAATCATGAAAAGAGCAATCACTGGAGTGATATACATGATGTGTTCACTCAAGCTAGAACTAGCGAAGCAGCACATGCATGACGCATTTACTCTAGATAAATTGCAAGAAAGACGTGAGTGCAGATGCATGGGAAAGACCACTACACCTTGAGACAGGCTACTTTAAGATAACTATTTTAACATGGCGTATTAAACACACCACACTGAGTGATACTCCTGTCAAGCCAGTCACAATGAAAATACATTTAGAGTTTTTTATTTAACGAGTCTTTAGCAATACCCACCTTTCAATCAAGTAACACAAAAGCCTGTCATTTTCTTCTTAAGAAAATATCTGAGAAATACTTGAGAACTTCTTAAGAACTCAATTTCACGAGTTCATGAGAAATGTTGCAATTCTAAGAATTGCAACATTCTTAAAACTACTTAGAATTTACAGTATATTACGAATTTTCTTTACTTCTTTCTTTAGAAGGTTCACGTGAATCCATCACCTGGTCTTTTTTTCAAACAACTTCAAAGCACAACATGTATTCAACATCAGAAAATTAGATATGAATGTTTAAAATACAGTTATGCCTCCTCCAGTGCTTAAGATGACTCATGCACCTCCTGAGATCCAGATCCACAACTAGATCCATGCACTTCAGTTTTCTATCAAGTTTTCCATTTACTCTTGCCATATAGACAGCTTGCTATTCTCAATTATTTGGGGAAAAATCAAATGTGTGCAGCAGAACCACTCTAAATTAAAAAAAAAACCAAACAGTCAGTACAACATGAATTCTGATTGACCCCTGAAATGCAAAATTGTTTCATCCATGAATCTATGTTAATCACAGGCTTCAAGCTCAGGAAACATTACAAATATTTTTACATTTCCTCTAAGCCATTTTTCAATGTAAACATGTCCTTGTGAGCATTTCAAACCACCGGATTTAAAATAAGCCCTTGTGGATTTTTCCAGCATGTGATATAGATTACAAATTCCTCTCGTAATAATTCAGGAGTCTTCTTGGTTTTTGTTCATTACAGCAGAGCTCACCTCAATGGTGCGGTAGTACGGGTCCAGCAGGAGTTTGGCCAGCGCCGCTATCTGAGGAGTGCGATCCCAGCCGTCTGAGCAGTGCACCATTACAGGCCTGTGGTCGCGGTCCACAGCGTTCACTACGAGCAGAGACGCCTTGAGCAGGAGGGACAGATGCTGCAGCCACTTTGTGCTCTCCAGAGCAGATAGCCAGCTAAAAACACAACAAAACTCACCATTACACATCTAATGATTAGGGCGCTGAAATGTGTTCAAGTGAAAAAGAAAAAAAAAGATCAGTACCGTTTACCTATATAAGGTTATAGTATAAAGGTTTCTTGCACAAAAAAGTTTAAAGGGGTGATGAACTGAGAAATCAAATTTTCCTTGAGCTTTTGACATCTGAGAGGTCATCATATTATAAGAATATCCTGTAAGTTTCAGAACTGAAAACGTCCTTGTTATGTCCAATAAAAGCTTTTATTGACACCAGCTCAGCAAACACTCGTTTTTCAAAGTGGGGAACTATGACGTCAAAGAGGATAAAACACCACCCCCTCAGAAGAAGATCAACGCCTACTTCAACACGGCCGGTTTGGCCCCGCCCACCGATTCGCGCATTACACGCATAGCTAAATAACATAGGCCTACCTCGTGATGACAAACCGGATCGAGCTACCGAGCAATAAACTGCAGTTATACAAAATATTGTGCAGTGCCTGGTTGTGGAAGAAGACCGTCGCTGCATAAGCTTCCTCTGGATTCCAGGACTGCATGGTTAAACTTTATTTTTAATGACCCAGCTGATGTGGGTAAAACAATGTCCGTTTGTTTGCTTCATTTCACTGAGGATTGTTTTGTAAACAAGACACAGGTCGAGACTGGATATGCAGACCCATTAAGATTAAAAAACGGTGCTGTGCCTTCTATATTGGATCCGACAAGAATGGTGCAACACACTTACGCGAGTAATTTTTTTATTTAAAAAATAATAATAATCTGATAGGCTAGTATTGCATGTAACAGATCGTTTGATATCTAATAATTATGTGTACGTGTCTAATCAGTCGCAGAAGAGTCCAACTATGAAATGTAGCTTGTCAAACAGAATTGAATTTAACATCACAAGCTGAAGTATCAGTTTTATTTGAGGTGTTGTTGTTTCATTGTCCTGTGACTCGGGATCGGACTCTGGGTTGGACATGTATGGGCGAATCATTCCGGTTGCCATTTTACAACATTGGAAGTTTTCAAAACAATTTCCCCCACGTGCATCGACGAGTGAGTTGAAACTCATTATAATATGCAAAACTGTTATCCACTCACAGCAGTGGGCGTTTACTTCCAAGTCTTCAATGCGAGACGCCCATAAAAACCGAGCGTTTTCCTTTCTTTAACTTTAAGACTTTTAATTTGACACAAAATGCAATGCAATATGGCTGACAAACATCTATGTATAATATAGGTGGCATATTTTCATATATTAAGTTGCTGAATATTTGAATAATGACATATACACTACTAGATTTCTACTTGCCCTGCCAAAATTTTCACTGGCCCCACCACAAGAAAGTAATAATAAAAAAAAATGTCATTGTGTTTGAAGTTTGAAAAATGCAATCTTAATAAATAGGGTTATGACACCAATTTTCAGATTCTTGATTTCAATATTGATACCACAGCAAAACCTACTAGCCTAACTATAAACATTTCCAGTATTATTAAAGACAAGTAAACAGTCAGTAATAAAATTAGAACAAATAATACAATTATGAGCAATATAGCACAAATAAACAGTGCTTTTCAGGTTTTCCAGGTAGGTCTAACTGTAGTCTTCAGGTACATACATTGAATAAAGTAATCATATTTTAAATACTCTCCAAGATGGGCATTTCGACATAATTTTGTGTGAATTTGTCCATTAAGCAAGTATGTATGTAAAGTACAAAATATTTATTTCAAATAAATGCTGTTCTTTTTTTATCCAGGTCTATTTCTATTCATCAAAGAAGTATAAACAGCTTTTTGCACATCAGGAAAACAGTGTTTAAATCTTAATGGAAAACTGAGAGAATGACAAAAAAAAGGGTTTGACAAGTTTGGGAAGCAGTCAATAATCATTATAAAAGTTTTTCAACATGGTCAAACGCAGCCAAAGCAAACTGACACTAGTCAAGGAAACACAGAAGTAGGTAACGGGAGGAGATTTTCAAATAATCGTTCCCACGAGGAACATGAATCAAAATCACGTTTAAAAGAAATCATGCAGAGACATTTACAACCAGAATAATCAAAGAAGGGAATTGGGTTTTTTCCCCTCTCAACAATTCATGTCTGTTGCCTAGAAACGCAGCTCTTGGTCAGAGTTTATCATACTGACTAAAACGAGAAAGGAGAGAATGACAGAAACAGAAAGAGAGTCACTTGGAAGACTCGCTGTTGACTTTACAACAAATAAATACATGGAAAAGGCGCGGATGGAAAAGGAAGCAAACACGAGCCAGCGCTGGAAATCACAGGCTGATCTGCTGCCAGGGAAATAACAATAGACGGGAAGAAAGAAGCTCATGAAGAAACTAAAGCACTTCTGCAGTTGTACCAAACCAATTAGCTTAAATAACACATTTGATTCAAAGCAGAGAAGCATTTTGTTGACAGTTTATTTTTTTAGTTATTTATCAGGTTATTGTTTTAGTTATAAACTACTATAGTATTTATTAATATTTTGAATTAGCTTTTATTTTATATTTTCAGTTTCAAATTTAGTCTAAGTTTTAGCGATTTTGTTATGTTATTGTTTCTATTAGTTTTTTTAATCAATATTTTAGCTTTAGTATTTTAGTACTTATTTTATTTCAGTTAGTTGTCAAGGCAACATTTCTAATTTTCATTTTAAGTGTAATGTGCATGTTTATCATTTATGCTCTATTTCAGTATTTCATTAGTTTAGTTTTTTTTTGTTTACAATAATAACACTGGTATTGAATATATTATTAGTTAGTCCTAGATAATTCTAGGAGGATAACTGGAGAAGTAACAGGTTTATGATGTCACAATGGACACAAATAATGATAAATTTGTATTATGTCACAATGGACACAAATAATAATAAACTTGTATCATAAAACCTTGCACTCATAGTAGGTCTGTCTTGAAAAGTTTATATGTTAAAAAATCTATATCACTTTTTTAATATCATTATGTTTTTCCGTTTACAAAGATTAAAAGGGTCATTTTTAGTAGGCCTTAGATTTTGAGATAGATTAATTAATTTGAACAGGTTGACAGTACTGAAGTAGAAGTTATATCCCTAAAAGGTCGAAATACATAAATAAACAGAGGGACACACTGCAACCGCAGCAGATGTTCCCTGGAAGACTTACTTGGCTGGATCGGGCATTTGGGTGCAGAGGAAGCGCAGAGACTGGAAACTCTTGCGGATGGAATGGATGTTGGCCATACCCATGAACACCACCTCACAGTTAGGGTAGTACTCTACGGTGGAGAGCAACACGCCATTAATGAGGAGGGTGTCTTGTTTTATTGTGATTGTTAAAAGAGCATCTATGAGACAGTACCTGGGCATTCACACCCTCCACCTTTGGCTCTGTTGGCTACGGCAGCAGCGTATGACCTGGCGTCCAGGATCAGAAGCTTTCGAGGTTGGATGGCCAGTGTCTCCACCTCTGAGCTGTTAGTCATGGACGAGTCTATAGAAAGAGACAAGCAGAGGAGTTTTGATGTAAAATAAACATGTATCAAGTCATACATGCATTCACACAATAATCAATGTACGGGAAAAGGAAATTTAAGATGTTGTTCATTGGAAATTCCCTGGAATACTTAATTTTAATTGGTGAACAGCAGAATATTTTATATTGCCATGATCATCTTTTATCAGCCAATCAGATCTGACAGCCAAAACCATCTGCTTTATAATTTGAATTAGGCCATCTTCCTTTCTAAGTGTTTATGCTTAAATAAGAACAGTATTCAGTTCTGACCGAAGTCCACATCTGAGAGGTCAGCTCCGTTAGTGTACTCGCGGGAGAAGGAGCCATTGGAGACGCCTTTACAGGTGCTGCTGTCCACGGCACAGGCTCTGGCGATGGACTGCACCAGGTGCTCATCATCTGCATTCCTCCAGCCCCACCAGCTGACCTCAGGCTGACCACAGCGAGCGATCACTGCCCCTGTGCTCTGGTGCCTGGGAACGAGAGGGGAAAGACCTGGACTATTAACCTGAAGGTTTTAGGCAGTGCTGTCATTGATAACCAAAACTAAAAATATTAAAGGAACCGTATGTAAGATTGTGGCCAAAACTGGTACTGCAATCACTTTCAAATTGCGGTGTATCCCCTCCCCCTCCCTTTTGACTCGAGGTTGCCAGATAGGCTGCAGGATCCAGCAGGAACGTAGGCTGCTACAAGGAGCATCCAATGTCAAGTGACAAGTCCAACACAGTACGTTTTTTTTTCTGTTAATTATGTTTATGCTTCATGAGAGATGTTTTGCGAAGTAATTATAATTGTTTTTATCTGACACGTGTGTAGCTGCAGCTGTGGTAACTAGAGCAGAGCTGGCATCCCGGATGATGCAACACTACTGACTTCGTGATTGGTAGATAGGTGGAGGGTGGCACATCAGACCAAAACACAACATGACAACATCAACATCAGTTGAGGGCTGCAACTTCACTTTTTAAATGACAATATCCTGGCCGGACTACTGTTGTCAGTGACAAGTATTTGAAATGAACATGATTTCTTAAAGTCAAGTGACATATCAGGGCCATTTTATGATTAATTGAAATACATTTCTTACATACGGTTCCTTTTTTTTGGAGCCGTTTTCATTCTCCAAGCTAATGAACAGATGTGGCTGACTGACCTATAAACCACGGCCGGAAACCTCTTCCAGGAGCGGAAGGCTGCCACATTCTCCAGCTCCTTATCAGTAATCCAGGCTGGCACCAGCAGCATTTGAGGGTAGCTGGAACACAACCTGGTAGTGCCAGGGGGCAAGTAGAGGGCACTGTGATCAGATCAGGGCATCAGACTGACTGATGCCTGTCTAAAGTCATCTAATCTGGTGCAAGGCCCTGAACAGACCCACTGAGCGCAGCAGGACGGGGTTGAGTGTCCAGGACTGCTTAGATGTTTTTAAACTCAGAGTGATATGAGTTTGAGAGAGAAACACTCACTTGTACTTGTTGTTGATCTCAGAAACTCTCCAGGCGTTCTGAGTGTCGAAGCCCATCCGCTCCACCTCGTTATGAAAGCGTGACGTCACATGATCACCTGAAAGATTGAGGCAAGTGAGAGGTTGAGATGAATTCTGAAGGTGAGGAGGAAGAGGATTTCAAACTAGTTACAGGACTGGACAAATTTAGTGAGGTTCTTTGTATATCTTTTAAAGATATTCAAGTGTATTTTGTTTGTGGACTCACTAGGTGTTAAAATACAAAGATAAAACTATTTGTGAGACATCTAAGAACACAGGTTAAATAGTACCTGGCCTACACAGATCTCCATGCTGCTCCTTCTCTCCTGTGTACAGATCCACGCACCACGCGTGGAAGGCGAAAGAAAACAGATCCTCTATCCGGGACGGTGGACGGACGACCGCGCTCAGCCTCTTCAGCCACTCCTGACACTGCTCAAATGTTGAAAACTGACACCTGTCAAAACACACATTAGATCTACTGCATCAGAGGGACACAGGGAAGCAAAATCAAAGAGAGGCAGAAAGACAGACTGGGCTGACCTGGATTACTGCACACACTGGTTGCAAAAATTGTATTGCATTTTCAACAGTCAGTAAGCATTTTCTGCTTAAAAATAATAACTAACAATGATACATTTTCATAGAAAATAAGATTAGATAAATAGATCATGATTCTCCCACAATTCTAAATATACAACTAAACAAAATAACATGTAATTTACTATGTTTTTGAACACATCTCTTGAATTAATGATTCAATGACATTTCTTTTTTTAACAGCCACTTGTCGCCACCTACTTTTTACTTTTAATTTACTTCCAAAATGTGATTAGTTTACTTTGATCGCTACCACAGACATCAATTTTAGATCTGAAATATAAACTTTTATCCCAGTACTTGTGATCATATGAATTATTGTTATGTTTGTAAAGCCGTTTAATACCTATACATGGCAACTGCTCTCTCTAGGGTAAGAGGCAGCGCCAACGCGGATCTGAATGTTTGCTGTGATCGTACTTGTCAAAGGTTTAATAGACTTAAAGGTTCTCTAAGCGATCCTGGGTGACGTCACTTCTTGTTGACGTTTAAAGTATTGTCAAATAAAGCGGAGGCTAGCTAGACCCTCCCTCCTCCTCATCCGCGCACTAACCCCCCAAACCCCTTCTTGTCGGTTATTGGCTGGAACAGTTTGTTATGTTTCGTAGAGCGGGTCGCTATAGTTTGTTTTTGTAGCCGTTTGTGGAGGCTGGGGTGTCTGCAGAGACTGCGTCTTTTTACAGTGTGTTCAGGGGACGGGCAGCCAGCGGATAGTGAGGAGATGTTTGCTGTATGTGACAAAAAATGTTTTGGCCTAAAAAACGCGTGACATCGCTTAGAGCACCTTTAAATCATTGTGATTTAGGAATAAAGGATCGGTTGGGTGTTTGAATCAAGATTGGGTCATGACATGGACTTTTCTTATTATTCAAATATGTTCCTTGAGGTTCAATTGTAAAATGTTAATAACGTTTTTGCACACAAAAAAAACAAATATGCGAAAAAACGTCTCTGGTTACTTACGTAACCTATGTTCTCTGAATAGGGAACGAGACGCTGCGGAAAGCGCAGTGGGATATTCTCTGAATGTGCCGATTGTCTGAAGCCTTATAGAATCACGCCAATTCATTGGCTGATGGCGTCCGCGCAATATGGCTCCGCCCCGACGCTCTTACGTCGCATCATACGTATTCGCGCGCGCGCCATCTGCTCCTCAGATTTCTCTGCCGAAAAGAAACTGTCAGCAGCGCGAGGAGCTTGGCCGCTAACGCAGCGTCTCGTTCCCTATTCAGAGAACATAGGTTACGTAAGTAACCAGAGACGTTCTCTTTCATAGGTTCTCTCAACGCTGCGGAAAGCGCAGTGGGAACGGACTACCAAACTCGCCAAGCTAGAGCGCTTTTATGACTGGTAGATAAAAGAGACAACGACCGAAACGAGTTCAAACAGAAAGAAACCTGGGAACCCGGGGTCATGTCAAGATCCAAGCTATAGAACCTTACAAAAGTATGCGGAGAGGACCAGCCTGCCGCAACACAAATATCCTCCAAAAGTGCTCCTCTGAAAAGAGCTTGAGAAGATGCTACACTTCTGGTGGAATGTGCTCTAATGTTAAGAGGTGAAGGCAAGCCACGCACCCCATAAGCCAACGAGATAGCCTCTGTGACCCAGTGAGAAATCCTCTGCTTCGATGCAGCAAGCCCACGGCGGCTAGCACCGAAACAAACCAGAAGCTGGTTAGATTTCCTCCAACCGCCTGAGCGGTCTACATATATCTTAAGAGAACGAACTGGGCAGAGCAAGTTAAGCTCCCTATCTTCCTCAGATGAAAATGGAGGAGGGTGGAAAGCATTAAGGTTAACTACCTGAGAGCGGAAACTTGAGGAAAGAACCTTGGGGACATACCCTGGTCTCGGCCTCAAGGAAACTTTGACCAGGCCAGGGGCAAAGTCCAAGCAGGACTCGCTAACAGAAAGAGCTTGTAAGTCTCCCACCCGCTTTAACGAGGACAAAGCTAACAAAAGAGAAACCTTAAGAGTCAGAATCCTATCCGGAGCTGACTCCAAGGGCTCAAAGGGGGCTTTCGTCAAACCCTCTAGGACAACAGAAAGATCCCATGAGGGGACTCTAGGGGAGCGAGTCGGTTTCAGGCGCTTCACCCCACGCATAAAGGCAGAAACTAACCTTAACTTGCCTAGGGGAATCTCATCCGATTCCCTATGCGCTGCAACAGCCGCGACATAAACCCTGAGAGTGGTAGCGGCTGCTCCAGCCGCAAACTTCTCCTGCAGGAATTCCAGTACTGAACCAGCAGGGCAGTTAACTGGGCTCTTATCATGTGCTAAACACCAAGTCTCAAAAACCTTCCATTTGGAAGAATATAATCTCCTTGTAGAAGGAGCTCTAGCACTCGCAATAGTCTCCTGAACGTCAGTTGGGAGACCGGAACTTAATGCTAACGGCCTCTGATCGGCCAAACATACAGCTTCCACATGTCTGGGCGAGGATGCCATATCCTGCCCTGTAGCTGGGACAGCAGATCTTCCCTGACCGGGATCCTCCAGGGGGGAGACTCCAGTAGAGGAACTAGCTCCGAAAACCATGGCTGAGATGGCCAGAACGGAGCTACCAGGAGGAGGCGGACTCCGCTCTCTCTCACTCTGGCCAAGACCGCCGGGATCAGTTTGATGGGCGGGAAGGCATAGAGTTTCTGCGTTGGCCAAGGGTAAGCGAACGCATCTATCCCCAATGGGGCCGGGGGACTCAGGGAGAACCAAAGAGGGCATTGGGATGACTCTTGAGATGCAAAGAGGTCCACCTCCGCCTCTCCAAAAACCTTCCAGATTAGAGCCATCGTCTGGCGGTTCAACATCCATTCTCCCGATCGGAGTTTCTGTCTCGACAGAAAGTCTGCTGCGAGGTTCAGAACCCCTGGGACATGAACCGCTCTTAGAGATAGGAATCTGCTCTGAGACCACAGGAGAAGGTGACGCGCATGCCTGTCTAGGGTGCGCGACCGAGAACCTCCCTGCCGGTTCACATGAGACACCACTGCCATATTGTCCGTTCTGACAATGACATGGTGACCCTCCAGAAGAGGGAGGAAATGAAGCAGAGCCAGAAAAACGGCCCTTAACTCCAGGCAGTTTATGTGCCAGGAGAGAGCCTCTCCGGTCCAGACCCCACACGCTGGTCTGCCCTCGAAAACCGCTCCCCAGCCGGTGAGAGAGGCATCCGTCGTAATCATCTGGCGACGAGATACCGCACCCATGCTGACCCCTTTCCGAAGAAAAAGAGGGTCCCGCCAAACTGACAGGGCTCGAAAGCAACTGCGCGATACCTTCAGTAGGCGAAGGGTTGACCCGGAGGGTCGAACCCCTGAGAGTTTCACCCACCACATGAAGGGTCTCATGTGGAGTAGGCCCAGCGGTAGCACGGAGGAGGCCGCAGCCATAAGGCCCAGCATCCTGCGGCAGGTGCCCACAGACACATGATGGCCTAGTGAAAAACGAGCCAAGCATGTCGTCAAGCTGGAAATCCGTGCAGGGGCCAAACGGGCCTGCATGAGAACGGAATCCATGTTCACCCCAAGAAAACGGTGCTTTGAGCCGGAGCAAGAACACTCTTCTCCGAGTTCAACCTCAAACCGAGAGACTGGATATGACTCAGAACGACGTCTCTGTGGTGGGCCACTAGCTCCCTGGATTGGGCTAAAATGAGCCAATCGTCCAGGTAATTTAGAACACGGATGCCCTGGAGCCGCAATGGGGCCAGAGCTGCATCCATGCACTTTGTGAATGTCCTTGGAGCTAGAGATAGGCCGAAGGGAAGGACCCTGTACTGGAACGCCCTTTCTCCAACGGCGAACCTGAGGAATTGCCTGTGTCGCTGTACAACCTGGATGTGAAAATAAGCATCCTTTAGGTCTATCGTCACGAACCAATCCCCTGGCCGAATCTGAGATATGATAGCTTTCAGCGTCAACATCTTGAATTTCCCTTTGTAAAGGGCGAAGTTCAGCCGGCGGAGGTCCAGTATGGGACGCAAACCGCCGCCCTTCTTCGGGACCAGGAAGTAACGGCTGTAAAAGCCCCGCTCGGTTTCCCCTGGAGTAATCTCCTCTATTGCTCCTTTGAGAAGGAGTGAAGAGATTTCCTGCTGCAGTACAGAAGCCTGAGCGGCGCTGTCTACTACAGTAGGAAACACCCCGTTGAAACAGGGGGGATTGCGGCAAAACTGAAGAGTGTAGCCGAACCGAATTGTGCGAAGAACCCAGGACGATACCCCTGGTAAGCGTTCCCACTCTGGAAGGAAATGTGTTCGAGGAGGAGGGATGTTGTAATGCAGACGACATACCTGAGTAAGGGTGCCGTGTTGACGCTCCTGGGGTAAAGAGGTTGACTGTGCAGGAGGGCCATCGGCGTCCTGGCACGTGATGGGAGGCATCGAGATTGGGGTCATGGTGACCAGGTCCGCCTGCTTCGGAGGAAAACGGAAAGTGCCTCCGAGGATGCGGCCGGTAGTTATAGAGAGCGTGGGGGGTGAGGGGAGAAAGCCGAAAGCGTCTCCTTCCTCCCGCACCAGACTGAGTAGAGAAGGTGAAATATGGCCTGCACTTCGAGACACTCTGAGTGGCGAAGGTGACAGGGCAAGGAAAGGAGAGCTGGGAGGTGGGCAGAAACGCTTGCGCGGTCTGACCCAACCCTGAGGAACCAGAGGAGCTCTCCTTTTTCTGACCGGAGGGTCAGGAACGGCTCTGCGCCGCCGGAGCAGTCGGTTTGTCGGACCGCTTCAACTGGAGGCGCTTGTGAGGCCGTTGACGGGGAAACGGGCGACCGCGGGCTCCCCAAACCGTGGCAGGTGGGGGATGCCCTGGTTCGCTTCTTCTGGAAGAGAACTCCGGTCTATGAGAGGGACGTTCTCTGGGTCGCACCGGGGGGGGAGCAGAAGGTTCCCTAGCCCTCCTGGGCATGAACTGTCTGAACGCGGCCGATTGGGATTTGGAGGAGCGGAATTTCTCAACCACTGTGTTGACCGCCTCACCAAACAACCCTGTTTGAGAAATGGGGGCGTCCAAGAGGAAAACCTTCTCTTTATCACGGATCTCCGTGAGATTAAGCCACAAGTGGCGCTCCACCGCAACAGAACCAGCCATAGAGCGACCTATAGCACGTGCGGTATGCTTGGTGGCTCTTAAGGCTAAATCCGTAGCCTTACGAAGCTCCTTGACCGCTTCAGGGGTCACACCGTCACCCTCGTCCATTTCCTTCAGGACGTCCGCCTGGTAGGCCTGAAGAATGGCCATAGTGTGCAGGGTCATGCCTGCCTGCCCAGCCGCCATGTAGGATTTCCCAATCAGAGAGGAAGTAGTCCTACATGCTTTAGAAGGGAGAAGGGGGCGCGACTTCCAGGACGGCGCAGACGACGGAGCAAGATGGTCGGCTAAAGTTTCCTCAATCGCCGGAATGGCGGAATAGCCCTGTTCCACAGAACCTACCAGGTTGGTGAAATCAGCAGCAGCCGCATTAGTGAGGCGCGAAGAGAAAGGCTGCTTCCAGGATCTGGAGATCTCATGATGCAGATCACTGAAAAATGGCAGCTTCCTCCGTTGAGGCCTAGAATTAGGGCCACTGAGAAGCCTTTCGTCGAGTTTCGACGACTGAGACTCACGTGGCTCGTCGGGCCAATCAATAGTGAGCTTCTCCGTAGCGCGCGAAAGCACGTCAACGAGCTCCGCGTAGGCCGCAGTAGGCCGCGCTTCCTGGCCGCTCGGCGGAATAACCTCGTCGGCGAGAGTAGGCCCGAAATCCTCGGAGTCGGAAGCCTCGGTAAAAAGTATATCCTCCAGCCCGAAAGAAACCGCGTCGCGTGCTCCCGGGCTGGGGCGCAAATAATCGTGTGAAAATTCGACTGGCATGTCTCGCGCGTGCCGAGGGGAGGGAGGGAGAGAAAGAGCGGGGCTCGTCTGCTCGAACTCCGCATCCTCAAGCTCTACATCCGAACCCCAGGTCGCGGATCCTCGAGAGGCCTCGGGAGCGCGACAGGGGGAGACGAATGATTCCCTCTCAAAGACCGCGAGCCGCAATTTGAGGGTTTTGAGCAACAAATTTTCACAGAATTTGCATTTAGACGATCCTATAACTGCCTCACGCGCATGTGAAAAACCCAAACATTTAACGCACTTACTGTGTGGGTCGTCGTTAGCGATGTAACGAGCACATGGCGGAGTACAGCGTCTGTAATCCATGGCAGCTTCACCGTAAGGAGAAACAGAGTTCCGCTTGAACAGTCGCAGAAGCGCCGAGAATAATCCAAATGTAATTGTAGCTCAGAAAAATCACGAGCGAAGGGCAAACGTGACCGCTTCGTTCTGAAGGCAGAGAAATCTGAGGAGCAGATGGCGCGCGCGCGAATACGTATGATGCGACGTAAGAGCGTCGGGGCGGAGCCATATTGCGCGGACGCCATCAGCCAATGAATTGGCGTGATTCTATAAGGCTTCAGACAATCGGCACATTCAGAGAATATCCCACTGCGCTTTCCGCAGCGTTGAGAGAACCTATGAAAGAGAACTCACAATTGCACGCGAGTACGTGTTTTGAAAACATTATCCATATAAAACCATCATTTACATATAAAGCATTATGAAATCATTTAATTATGGTTTGTGATGCAGCTGCTATCAGATCCAATACAGATGATGGCTGCTTCATCTTTCAACAAAAGTTTATTTGCAAACTCTCAATTGACCCTTCGCAAAGACCCGCCCTCCTTAGTTACTGTCGCTATGTTCCGACAAGCTACGCCGCTCTCATGTTCTCACACAGTGAAAAATACATCGCGGAGCAGAGAGGAGACTGACAACACGGAGACAGACAGGACAGACCAGGTTACTTTTCGGTTACTTTTGATATTAAGCATATTAAACAAAGTCTCACCTTTCAAATATGGTCATTTTTTTAAAGAAATTGAAACAATAAATACCGTTTTGTGGCTTTTTAATGTGCCGTGACAGATCGCTGTAGAGCATCAGTTAAAGCTGCTCGTGATCCGATCATCTCTTCCTTCTAGTTCATTTATAGCATCAAATAAACATGAATTAACATAAGAAGGAATGTTGTTTTAACCGCGGAAAGGCGCCAATATATTCAGTTTTTCAAGTTCAAATCCTCCCATGTTAATCTACTATCTCTCCTGACTGCTTTGTCGGACAAAATGGCGGATGGCGAAGTATGATTGGTCAGAACACCTGTCAATCAAGCTCCACGCGAAGGGTCAATTACACTGTCTCACAACACTGGTATTTGCCAGTGTGACATCACAAGTCACCCAATATCAAAACAAGCTGTTTTTCAAGGTTGATTAAATTTGTTTATAAAGAGGAAGATGTTTTAATTTATAAAACTTTCAGAATGTTTTATTTGTACAAAGATCTCTTCTATGTTAAAAGATCAAGGCAAATTTGATTTCTCATGTCATGACCTCTTTAATGATTATTCGTGCATCTCTAATAGATAGTTATATAGACTCACCTGACGACTTTGCAGTCTTTGCAGGTAATGTGCAGTTGAAACATTTCCCGACATTCTACACTTTCTATCAGCTGCAGAGGAACCTGAAAAAGAGAGAGAGGGAGGGAGAGAGAGAGAGAGAGAGAGAGAGAGAGAGAGAGAGAGAGAGGAGAGAGAGAGAGAGAGAGAGAGAGAGAGAGAGAGAGAGAGAAAGAGAGAGAGAAAATAGACATTATTTTTCCATTACTGGCAATGCGAGTCTCAGCACACCACACGGAGCGACTAAACCGGAAGTCACCATTAACCCAACCGATGCTAATGATTAAATCAACCTGCTAAATCAATCACACTGAAAGTTTAGAAAGGCTTAGAGTTTACAAACACGGTTAGTGATTAGCGTCTGCAGCTTATTTCAGACAATCTCATTCTTTGTTCTGCAGCTCAAGTGTTGAACGGCCTGCATGCCAATCAGCTTCAATCAAGTATGTGCGTTTACATGTGTAGACAGCATTGCAACTACTGTGCGTTTGAAAACGCAGTTCCCCTTTAAGCTCTGGAACTTGCGCGTGATCACACGTTGATCGCATGCAAGTCACATCTGACCACGGCTCTCAAAACTGCAGCTCGCAACATCATGCATACAAACAAACCGTTCTGTGGTTACTTACTGACACCTCACACGAACAATTCTGTTCACAGAGAAAGAAAAAGAGAGGGAAGACAGAATCACGAGGTGGAAGTGTACACTGCGAGTTTTGGCTCATCTGGGATACACGGGCTGCGGTTAAATTCCACTGTACTAATCTGACCACACTCAAACATTCCTAGGGCGCTTGGTAAAGGGTCAGAGAACACTAAAACACATTTGTGAGGTATAAACTGATCCATACTATGGATGGCAACTAGTAATCTAGATTATTTTTAGACTAGTAGACTAATTTAGACTACCGGTAGTAAATTATTATTTTTTTCTCTAAAAAGGTCTCTCTAAATTAAACCCCTTGAAAGCCATTAAAAGTGTGTTGGTAACAAAGTCAGGCATGTGATCAGCTATGGCCAAAAAATGGATTTATGATATATTGGCTCGGTCCGAAAACTGAAAAATGCCGCCTCTGCAGGCAGGATATGTACTGAAGGTAGGAAGGCAACAATGCACATCCGAATCTAGTGATCGTGCCACATCCTGTCTTCTTAGATTCCTTCATCTGATCAGTTTTTGAAGCCAGCACAGATGTATCTTTTGCTGCCTTTGATACCCCAGAATCTTGTTCCATTCCATAACAGTTGAGCTAAAAAATATATATCGTATTAAAGTTGCATTTGGTTTTTCACCAACTTTTTCCACTTTTGATGTCATTTCAAGTGATAAATTACCACATACTAATTAAACATTTGCTTGGTTTTCACCAAAGATCGCTCTATTTTGTTGTAGATTATTAAACCATTATGATGCCTCAAAACCATTATAATCCCTAATTTCTGTCCGAAATCACTTTCGTGAGGTACCTTCGTGTGCAAACCTTCGTGTGCAAACCTACCAGCATTTGGTAGTTTGTTTGTAGTCATTTTGTTATTCAATTTTTCTCGTTAAACAGTAACATAAAACATCCCCCCCCCCCCCCTCAGATTATATAAATAGAGAAAATCATTCAATTACAATCAGACTTCGAAAGCTTTGCTCTAAGCAATGTTCCTGTTATTACACACAATCCATAAGGCATGCCAACTTTAAAAAAACATGTCTTAAGACTCCTGCACTCTGCAATCTGAAAAAAAAGACACTTTAACAGTAACAACAGTAATCATATTCTCTCAGTCTCCTTCCTCTTTCAAGTCCCAACACTGTACAAGAGCCTAGTTGCCTCACTGTCTGTAGTCACACACTCAGAGTGTCAAACACACACATCACTCTCTCTTCTCACGCACAACACACTCCCTCTTTCACAGGCACACAGAGAGCGTCACACTCATTTACTCTGGTGAATAAGTGACTGTCACAGATATCAACTGATGAATCAGCACTGAGCTGATCACCCACGAGCCACAAACAAACCCAGCATTTAAACGAACAGAAGAGCACAAGTTGAAGGAATATTTTGGTTTAAACAATTCAACTTAACGTGGTCCAATGTTAATTATCACAGGCAATAATTTTGATAATTATTCAGTTTGTAGTGCACTTACAATGAAAGCTCAGCAGTCCAGAACAGAAAACATAAAGGGATAATTATAAATGTGCAGCCAGACCGTCATTATTGCAAAATGAACCCCAACAGAGATCAGGACCTTAATGCAAAACAGTTTGGAGTGGAGTGTATGCAAAAAAATATTGAAATTATATTAGTGGCACATAAATGACACACTTAATCTTCAATATAAGCACTTAAAACTAAAAAAGTGGCTCTACATTTCTACTTTTAAACCATCAGTACACAGTCCCCATAGGCTGTCATTCTAAGTGCATTACTGTAAATGTAATTTACATGCATTTTTGCAATCTTCTGACAGATAATATTCTGCATTTAACCCAGAATATTCCTTCTCTCATCTTGTGGACCATTCCAGCAGTCGTTCAGGAACAGGCAGCTATGTGTGCTACACTGGAACGAGGAGGTTTCTGAATCATGACTGCTGGTCTATGAGGGGTATAGCAGAGCAGATTATTAGTATGTATCCAAAACCTTAATATAGTGCCACGTTGAAAGCATGGGGGTGGACAATCCCAATCAAAAAGCCACCGCAACCATGGCAACAGACCCTGGAAGAAAGTGTGTAAGAGAACAGCTAATAAAGACAGACCTGTTCAATACAGGGTGATGGCAGCCACTAGCCAGTGTTAAGAGTGCCTGATGTAACTGTGGCTCTCTGTCCCTAAATACCCTTCGCAACATCTGTAGGCTCTAAATATAGCAGCCTGCCATGCACCACATAAAATTATCTTTCAGTGACTACTGGGCTGGCTTGATTATACGCCATACATCCACTACAGCACGACAGACCACAATAGTGTTTTACTCAAGAAAAACTGAGCTGAGGGTGAAAAAATAAGTCACACTGCAAAAAGAAAAGGCACCCAATATATTTCTGCATATTAATGTGGCCCAGATTGAATTGAGCAGATTTGGTGTGAAATATACACACAAAGCAATGCTGTGTTGCATGAGGAGAAAACAATTATATTTGGGCCACATTCAAGTTCCGAAGTCAGATGTACTTTTGAAAACCAGCTGATTAAAGAAGACCAAATGAAAAATGCCTGAAATGGCATATCTGAATATCTGTCTATTCCACTTCAACTTCTTAGAAATGTAAACTGCTCATTGCTGCTCGTTTCATTATCTCTGCCAAGTAGGCTTTAGTATATTCTGTGAAGAACAAAGAGCTCATACATTTGCGTTTAGCAAACTTTGGCAACAACAGCTCAGTAAAAGTTTTTTTAAGAAAAATACTTCCCAGACTCATATCCTTAGCTACAGACTATTAAAACCTCTAATTGCAGTTCAAGTTGATCTGGTAATATAAAGCACATTTGTAAAGTGTTGAAAAAAATAAATAAATCACACACTCACATTAACAACCGACTCTTTAAACTTGATGTGCAGGCGGTAGCTGGACATGGCGATGACAGCATCTTCCGCCCTGCCCACGTACTCCGTAAACTCTCCATGCAACTCTGGGAAGGGCACCTACAACAGATGATAATATCAGAAACGTATATCCAACATGTTCAAATAAGACCAGTGCACTTATTTAGGCATTTACAAAATAAACACTATCAGCAGAAAAATACCATTCATGAGTCTTCCTGTCAGCGGTGCTGAAATCAAAGGCTGTTTAGAAACCTAGTGAGCTCTCTCTCTTTCTACTGTCTCATATCATCAAAACAGAAATGGTACCTCATAATTAAATGATTTGAAATGCTGTTAATAGTCAGTCATGTGTGACACGTACATTATCTTGAATAAAAATCCTCACAGTGCTTGATGCAATGCATTCTAAGAGATGCAAGTAATTTTGAACAAAACAAGATAATTTTGCTGCCTACTATTTGGGACAGCGTACATCACATTTATGATGCCTAAAAATGTTGCCTAGGTAGACAGCTCAGTAGTTTTTGAAACCGGGCTTAAAGGTGAAGAATGTGCAGTAGTTTCTGCGATACGTTGCACCTCCCCAATCTCAGCTCTTAAGGGTACTATTAAAGGCATGTCTCAACATGTAAAAGTAGGCTATTTTTAATTAAAAGGTCCAACATATTAGACATACTTTTAGCTGTGTTGCTATGTGTCATAAGTAAGCAATTGAGTAGGCTAATAACACTCTCTCCACAGCAACCGCGAGTGTCTCGCTTATAATAAACCCACCCAATGTATCTGCACTGGGGGCATTTTTAAGCACATGCAAAAAATATTTGGGCTGTTTACACTGGACACATCAAAGTAAACCTTATAAATTGGAACATTTGTCTTTCTGGATGAGTGCATGATAATGACGTAGTGAAGCATCCTTAGTAGCGCATTGCTTCGCAATGCCCCGTTTGCTTTCGTGTGTTCATGACCTGTTTAATCTTTAAAGACCTAAATGCAGCAAAATTTTGCTTGCACTCCTGTAACCAAAACAGAATGTCTTTTCCCATGTAATGCATCAGCCATGGTCCCACAATGGATAAACACCCTCTGGCTCCGCCTGCTACAGTAGCCACGCCCCAAACCCTCGCTATAGGTTGACCTGGAAAGAGATTGACGGACCTCCCACTTTTGGGGGAGATAAATCCACGAATTCAATGAACAATAAACTGGGTTAGAGAAAGTTTTTTTGTTTTTTGAATTTCCCCTCTTGGTCAGAATCAAATTATAGTTATATTAACGGTCCCACTACACCCTAAAAAACATCATTCATCTTGGCAGTGGTCTTGATCCCCCGCTTACCTGAAGATCATCTTCCTCCAGGATGGGGGGCTTGCGAGGGAAGATCTGATTGGCCTGGATGCACTCCAGACTCTGCTGCCCCTCCTCCTCCTGTCAAGCAGAATGTAGATAAGAAATGAACTGTTGTGAAATACCAACAGGAAATAATGTAGCTACAATGATATATATATATATATATATATATATATTATAATATATATATATATATATATATATTATATATATATATATATATATATATATATATATATATATATATATATATATATATATATTTGCCAGGGAAATGTGTCACATCATTAAAATCTATGCAATATAATGCATGCAGGGAATGTGTCAATCATTAAATCTATGCAATATAATGCACAGAATCACAATGGTTCTAAAAAAGGAGACATTTTCTTTATGCAAAATACAATTTATATAATTTATTTTAAATATATATAATAATATAATATATAATAAATTATAAACCCATATAAATTATACATCTACATTTTATTTCTTGTGATGTGAGACAGACAGGTTTTCATTATTCACTCCACTTCACATTTATATTCTGCTGCAACAATAAAAGAGTGTGAGAGCATCTTTATCAAAGGCTAGATATTTGACATCACACATTATAAATGTACAAACTCCTTTTCCAGCTTTATCACTCCCGGGGGCCAAAAGCCAAACTGTTATACGGATACAACACTGTTCATGACTAAACCTCTGATTAAATGAGTGATTATCTAAGCTAAACTGGGGACAGAGTGATCACAGCATTACCTAAACCAATACCCTTTTTGGCTGGGCTTCAAATGGCAAACGGAGAGTTTGCCAGCACTTCCTGCTCTGAGGTCACTTCAGCTATTTCTGATACAACAGGCACTCCTGTAACCGATACACTAGCCGGCTTTACTTAAGACTGCGAGTTATAGTAAATCATGGCTACTACTATCACTCACACAGACACCAGTGAGAGACACTTAAACATGCAATGCCAGTGACAGGTTTGGACACATCTACTTACTTAGAATAATAATAGTCATCAAAACAAACTAACACAAATGAAAATATGGGAATGATGTAGAAACCAAAAACATTAAACAAATAAAAATGGCAACCTTAATACATGATAGTGTATACATTTAATTTCAGTGCAAAAACATATTATTAGAGTTGTGTGCTGCATTCAGCACAAGCTTCATGATTCATGACAGCGATGTGCAGGGCAAAAGCCATTCATTCATTTCTGTATGCAGGAATGAGAGGCTACGGCCCGCGGTAGCCTTGAGAGTTCAGATTGGCAGAGAATGTTTGGACTCAGTTTCCACAAATAGGAGAGACTCTGTGAGAGAGGGCAGCTGTGTCGCCATGTTGTCTAGCTCAAACACGGGAGTCCTCAAGACAGAGTGATCTGGTTGTGCCATAAAATGCTGCCCAGTCAAAGGCAGAAGTGTACTAGATGAGATATGCACAGAGGAGGTGTGGTTTTGTATAAACCATGTACCCTGTTTCTATCTGTTTAATGTTCTCTTATCTAATCTATCTATCTATCTATCTATCTATCTATCTATATCTTATCTATCTATGTGTATTTGCTGATCAGCATTATAGCATCTGTTGTAATGCTGACAATATCCGGACGATCCTCACAGCGCACGGCTCAGTATAAACACACTAGAAGGGGCAGGCCCGGGGCGGCTCATTATGGGCACAGGGAAGAACCAGACAGAGAATTACAGGGCACAAACAGCCGGCAGAATTGCAAACAAACAATAATGTCCATAACTCATTAAGAATGTGTGAACAAACACATCAATCAGAATTCACACATAGAACAAAGGCATTTGTTAAACTGTCCTGACACTTCAGCAAACAAGAAAATGAGGTACACTTTTCCGAACACAGACATAATACAGATTCAAACTCAAACATCACAGTAAATGATGTCTCTGTTGGTTTCTCTTAAAATTAAAGGTTTATAATAAAGCTTATATTCCAGTTACATTGAATTTACCTTGTTAGTTTTGACCAGTGATGGGAATAACGACGTTACTTTTTTCAGTAAAGAGTAATATAATTGATTACTCTTCCCATCTTAATAACACCGTTGCTGTTACTGTCAAAAAATGCGTTACTATAATTAAAGCTGTTTTTTCAAACCAACTAGATCTCTGAGCCGAGAGGCAAATATTTTACTGTTCTTCCGTGGTCAGTGGGCAGTAGAGATGCACGGATGGGTTATTATTTCAACCGCAACCGCATCACAAAACTCATCATCCGTCCGCACCAATGTTTTTTGACCAATTTTCAAAGCCGCACCCACTCGCCATCCGCTGATTGTTTTATCGGTGCGTGTTCACTACAGCGACTAAACTCCGCTCAGTGCCGCTGGCAACGCTATAACGTCTCTGCTTTGGGGCGTGTCTGTTGCGAGTGTTTTTAATCTGTGTTTTTTTCAACACACACAGTATAATCATCAGAGATGCATGAAATTACATTCGGAAATAGACAAGGTTTGTTTCCAAATGCCCCAAGCAAATATATCCTGTAAATTGTATAAACTTTTATAAAAACCAGCCAGTATAATCACAATGAACACATCCAAAATTAAATATTTAACATATAGGCAATATAACAACTGTCTTGAGAGTTTTTAAAAATATGCAGATTGTGCCGGAGTTTATGCTGGATTTCGAGCATAAATAATTTTGTTTACAAATTAGACGCTTTGTAGTTTTTATATATCTTAAATAGGCTATTTTATTTTGGATGTGTTCATTGTGATTATATCGGCTGGTTTTATAAAAGTTTATATTGACCGGATATCTTTGCTTGGTGGATTTGGAAACGCGGCTTGTCTATTTCTAAACGTAATCGCGTGCATCTCTGATGATTATAATGTCCGTGTGTTAAAAAAACATGCCATTTGATTAGAGGCTAGTCTCACTTTGTCCCACAGCAACATTAATATAGTTTAGATCTGTGTACATTATGTTAATACTGTATGGTATTAAGTGTCTATTTCATTATATTATTCAGATTTATCATAAATAATTGAACATGCACATGTATTTTAAGTTCCGTTAGGTGGGGTCACATTTGAGCATTTAAAAATGTGCATGAAAGTAACGAAATAGTTACTTTCTGAAGTAACTAGTTAGTTACTTTTATAATTTGTAACTGAGTAACTAATTTAGTTACTTTTTGGATGAAGTAACTAGTAACTGTAACTAATTACTTTTTAAAAGTAACTTGCCCAAAACTGGTTATCACATGCAGCAGAGTGGATAAAAGCCCTAAAAATAAATCACTAATTGAGAACTCTTGTGACTTGTGCGTCAATAAAATGGCTGCAAGAGCAATATGATATAAAACACAAATGTTCATTCATTCATAATACAAACTGTAGGCTGTTTACAGTTGCCAAGCAACTAATAGAATGTGTATTAATATAAAAATCAATTGCTGGTCACAAATAACAGCGGTGAATGTATTTTATCCTATCAGAATTTAAAGCCGGAACTGTTTTATAATGAGCAGAACACACTGATGACACTAGCACTCATCTATCCATTCATCCTGTCTGTCTGTCTGTCTGTCTGTCTGTCTGTCTGTTGTCTGTCTGTCTGTCAAAAGAGGGCATTGATCTGCGCTGAGACAGCAGTCAGGACGGGACTTTGACACTGTCTGAGTGGCGTTTATTTCAGCTGATTAAAAGCCTGAGAAATCAATGAGCAGTTTCCGATTCAGCATTTGAACCAGTGCCTGGGAGTCACGCGCAGGTAAAGAGAGAGATGTTGGTGGTGTCTGTTTACCATAGCCCCGGTGAAGGAGTGCGGGTGCAACACTGTCGTGTCTTCAACCACTCGTCAGCCCTTTCTCGCAGACGTCAGTCTGAGTGAAGAAAAAACATAAACAATTATAGTAATGATTGGAATTTACTTTTAATTTGTCTACTACTTTCCTAAATAACACAATATCATGTAATTAGTTTTAATTAGTAATTACTTAGCAATAATGCATTTGGTTGAAATGATGGTTTCTCTGATTGGGAAATACAAACTGTCAAAATGCAATAAACTATATTAACCAAGCCCTAATTCAAAGACACACACTTGGCTCTTACCAAACTCTTAGAAACAATGAGATGAGGTTTGTTTTGGACGATCCCACGCTGGTACCGTCACTCAGTGTTATGACATTGAAACCTGTGGAAAGAGGAGAAAAAAAGACTTTAATCCATCACTCTCTATTCCAAACAAACATTGCATAACATCTCTGACAATACAGCTTTTTACACTTTTTACACCAGGTACTCTGTGGGCAAAGGTGGGCAGTGAAGCATGCCATTTAAAAGCCATTCATCTACAGAGTCAATATAGGCTACTCATCAGAAACAGAAGATTTATTGCAGATTATTTCAGGCTTAATCACAACTGAATGATTCAAAGGCTTTTCAAAGATATAGTATATCCCTTATTTACCTGCAAAACAGTTAATTTCTTATAGGAGAACACCAGCATATGGATGAGCTCAAAACTACACAGACATTAAAGTAACACCAAGTAACTTTTCCTCTTCGATCGTCCTACTGGTTGGAAACGAAATTGTCCATTGCCGCTGTCGTAAATAATTTAGCCTACCGTCGCACGCACGCTCGCTGTTTATCCAGCACCGGCTTTAGAATGAACGATGTCCACAGACAAGGTAGAGTATGTTACATGATTTCATGAAAGGATGATGTATTGCGACATCAGAAACGAAGAAAAACGAAATAATGACTATTGTAGCGCTTGACGTAAAGCAGTCGAATTTTGTAGTTCTTTTTGTGCACAGGTTCCTACCCGAAACCCGAAGTTACATAGTGCCAGTAAAAGCGATACAGACCCCGTCAGGCGATGGCAGACGTGTCATTTAACTTATTTTAAGTCGATGTACCATCACAAGGGTCTTGGAAATATATTATGAAGGTTGAAAAACTACATAGTGTTACTTTAAAAGCTACAAAACTTATTTCAATAAACTGTAGTATCAAAACACTGCGACAAGCACAAACACCCCAGTAGTTCATACTGTACCTAAAATACACATGAAAAACACCATTATGTCATTTATTTCTCTTCTCTGGAGGTGCATCAACCGACAACACCAACCGGTTTTTATTATCCTTCCTATGAAAGCTATCTGTGAAGCTCTGCTAAAAGACACATAAAGAATGAGCTGATACTGTTCCACAGAAGACAACAAAACCTAAATTGTCATAGACTAAAAAGAGCAGCGGTTAAAGCTTGTCATGAACGGGATGATTTCAGTGACCGGGTTGTCTCCTGAGAGTCATGTGAAGTGAGTTAAGTCGGTTCATGGCCAGAGGGCAACAGCATCCATACACAAAAACATTCAAACACACACTTTCCAGTGGAGGCCACACTGAAGCCGTCTGGAAACTACTGATAAAACATATCACTAACGGGCAAACGCTCATGTTTACTACAGCTGAGGGGTCTGTCTTCAATCTGATTGGCCCTAATGATCTGAACAAATGACTGACTTGCAATGTGGGATCATATGAGTACATGCAAACTGTTCAACATGAAAAAGTCTGTTAGTTTTGTGCAGTGCCAAGCCATTTTCTTTCATACTGGTCTGTATCCAAAAGCATTGTTTCAGGCAGTGTTGGGTATTCAGAAACAACGGCACTTTCATTTAGGTCAACTGACTGCAGGTGGACAGAAGAATCATTCAGTATTTTTCTTTCCATCTCAGGTGTCACTCTTACTGTCCCAAAGGTCAATCTGCATTGTGTGTTCTCATTCCTGAACCACCGTTGGGACTGATTCAGTTTCATTTTACTAAAACACCAACCTACGACTACCTAACGCTACTCCTCCTTAGTGTCCCATGTCAAAGGGCACTTTCATGGATGGCACATGTTTATATTTTGCTGTCATTATTTTCACTAGAAACAATTATTCCAATTTCTAAGAATGTGTTATAGTGAATATAAACACATTTATGTAACTGGAAAAAAAACTTTTTTTTTTTTTGCATGCATCCTGTAAGGACAGTGGCACACAGCCTTTTCATCTAACTTATGATTTATTTGCTGTGGTGCTAGAGATTCAGCAACGGTGGGAAATAAACAAAACTTGCAAGACAGGAAAAATCAAATCAGTATTTGGACATTTAAAATGCCTGAATGAATACATAATAATTTTGCATTGTCACACATTTAGTAGTGGTTGACTGATATATCCCAAGGCCAATATATCGGCCGATATTTGGCATTTTTAAAATATCAGCATCGGCCTATTAGGAGTGGGAGAAAAAAAATCGATACAAAATAGTATCGCCACATAAAATATCGCGATACTATGCTGTATCGATTTTTATCTCCCACTCCTAATAGGCCGATGCTGATATTTTACAAATGCCAAATATTGGACGATATATTGGCCTTGGTGATATATCAGTCAACCACTACTAAATGTGTGACAATGCGAAATTATTATGGGCGCCAAGTATCGATCTTTTTGTGCAATATTTAATTATAAAATGATCTGTTTTACTTTCCGGTTTTCTTCATTGGTTTCTCTATTTTTCACTGCTTGAGAACATGGGTTGAATCTGAAATCGCCCCCTAAACCCTCATTCACTAAGTAAGGCCTATTCCCTAAGTTAGTCCACTAATACTGTTCACTTGAAGGAGTGAATGAAAACGAGTGAGCGAATTCGGACAGCCGTTGAGCGTAAGCTGTACACGTTAATGCAGTGCAATGTGGGACAGAGATGCGATCTGACACGCGTCCCATTTTCTCACAAATGTTCATTTAAGACATTATTTAAATCATTTAAGACTGCTCTTATGAGGACATTTGACAAAACGGACATTTTGGCATAATTTGTGTGTGTAATGATTTGTTCAAGCTCGAAAGAGAACTCGATACTGATGCGCGTCTTTTCTGTGGGTCGTTCGGTGTGTGTGTGTGTGTGTGTGTGTGTGTAATACAGGCAGGATTGAACGGATACTGCGTAATTGCGTTAAAATAATGTTTGTTCTTGCCTTTGAATAATATGGGGAACATGAATCGCAATATATCGCAGAATCGAATCGCAATACTTGCTGTATAGCAATATATTGAGAATCGCAATAATATTGAATCGTGGCCCAAATATCGCAATACTATCGAATCGTCACATTTTTGCCGATTCCCACCCCTACGGCCTATCAGTTTTTCTGATTGGCCGTTGTGTTGGAAGCGGGACATTTATTTTAGAACACCAGTGCCTGATCACACAGCGCTCACTCACATTCTCCATCTGTCAGTCATATCTAATACTTTGTAAGACAGAACTGGTAAACAAAGAAAGTAAATGGTATAATAAAAAGTAAAGTGTTTGCTTTTATATTATTTGTAAAAGAAAAGGCAAACAATCAGCAGGGTTTTTCCTGCATAGACAATTATGAGGCGGCCGCCTCCGTCAAATTTCGTGCCGCCTCCGCCTCGAGTCTCGACAAAACTCGGACAGTCACGTGCTCATATACACTTTATCCATCGTGACAGTTCTGTCGCGATTCCCGCTTGTGTCCATTCTCTAACCGTGTAGTTTGCCAATAGTGCTGCACGGATAATCCGCGAGTCGAGCGGGCCGAGAAATAAAAACATTCCATTCAATCGAGGGTGGATGACAGCTAAATGAGTGTAATAAAGACATGGAACTCCCATCATGGTACCTAATGTACGGGGCGGGCGGGTAACAAAGTTGCGCTGTTGAGTCTCGCGCAGTTATTTATAACATTAATTATAGTTAAGAAACAATATATAGGCTACACACCATAGCCATAATATAATACATAGACGCCCTATTGGCCGCTGGAGCGCACGTCAACCGCGCCGCCATATTGGGGATGGCAACTTTCCCATACCTCTCATACTGGGAATTGAGAAAAATGCCTGTTTTGTGCGCTGCTTGGGGCTGTACAAGTCGCCACACAATTGAAAACCGCTTCCGAGGAATTATCTTTCACAGGCAAGACTGAACGTTTGTTTTTGGTTGTATTTGGTCATGATTTAATTAGTAATAGTAACGTTCAGAGGATAAATTTAAAAATACTACTGTTATTGTGTCACGAAATGGAGTTTTAATAGTTTTTCAGTCGACAATGTAGTTGTTTAAAGCTTAAATATGTGGTTTGTTGATAAAGATAGCGCCTATTTAAAAATTTGATCTGACGGTTTCGGAGTTGTAGGATGCGATCACCGGGCGCTCAGCGCACATTAACCCAGCAGAGGACAGCCTTACCTCGGCCAGAGCGTCTGAAGTTTGCCGCCGGCTCGGATGTCTCTACTCTAGTGATTAAACATGAGATATAATTCGTCTTGTGTATATCTAACGGGCGATCTTTGGTCTCATTAATCTATAAATGGTTCCCTGGTAAATCGTTTTGGCTGAGGGCAAAGTGAAGTTTCGTAACTTTATATTTAGGCTTTTTTAACGTTGTATCCTGCTGTATGTTTGACTGAAGCTACTTCTGCTATTACTGATCAATAAAACTGAAATTTAACAAAAAGAGTTAAATATTAAATATAAGTCACTATTTAACTTATTTTTTATTGTGTATATTCTGTAATTGATACTTCTTATTCTATTGCTATTATTATAGTATTATTAATAAACCATATGCTATTATCAATATTTTTATGATTGTATTATTGTATGATATTATATAATTATACTATTCATTACTATTTTATTTGCTGTATACTATTTGTTTAATTTATTGACTAAACTATTTACTATTACTTCTCACAAATGTTATATTTAATGCATTGCACAGTAGTTGTACCATAACATATGTATTAGCATAAAGGACCCATCAGTTATCTTTGTTATTGCTCAAATCTGGTCAATCACAGAAAATGCTTTTTCCACAATAAGAAAACTTAAATTATATCTCATTATGGGGGTCTTCATCATTCTTATCCAAGAATAAAAAGCCAGATACATGACAAGCCTGAGCTTTGACCATTCTTTATTAAAACAAATATTTTACAAGTGTAACTATTGAGATTTTAAATAACTAGAGATGGAACTTTTTGTACACCATATACAAACCACTGAAATCGGTTGATAAATATAAAAACAGTTTTTGTTTTTATCCAGAAAAAAACGCAGCTCACCCTTGATTACAGTATTACAGTGCAGTCTTGCCCTCCGCAAAATGGCGGACCCGTTGACGTATCGCAGCAACGTTCCAAAGCGGCCAATAGGGCGTCTATGTATTATATTATGTCTATGCTACACACGACCAGAGTGCTGTTTTCCTGAATGCCATCACGATTGAAACCGAGATATTAATTTCATAACAGTTCAATAAACAAATAGTTAAAATTAAGTTACTTACATTTTTAGACTGTTTTTGTTCTGTTTTAGCAGCGAAAATAGTTCCATATCGCGTCTCACAGCAACACTCATCCATGATTCATTACTGAATCAATCAGCGTTTTGAACTATCGCTTGAGTCAAAGATTCAATTGCCCATTATTAAACTGCCTCATTCTGAATCAATCAGCCGTTTGAACGAATCGTTTACATTAATGACTCAATGACTCGCTCATTAAGACGGCCGCCTGCCCCCTCCTACTGGCGGTTTAGTTTCAAAGTATTATTCTTTTTCAACATTCCTTGTATATTCAAAAAATATTCAAAATAATCTCATTTAATACAGTTATAATTTTTCAATGTAAATTATTTAATTTGATTGGTAACAGCCTAGTGTCTTATTATTTTAATTGAATGTATTGATAAAATGTAAGAATTTTAAATGAAATTTAGAGCATACATTAAATAAAATTAGGGGAAAATGCCCTTATAAAGGTACAAAAAATTATTCCGATAAGAGTGTTTTCAAAAATGAAACATTGACAATAAGTTTAAAGGGAGTAAAGCCTCTGTTTAGGCTATAAAGAAAATGTAATTTTGCCAAAAGAAGAACTTTTAATTTAAATAAATGTTAATTGTGTGATATGTTACCATATTATCATGCTTAATTGAATAATTGTAATGTGATGATCAGATGCAGATATCTAAATCAAAGAATATGGGTGGTTGGCGGGTGGATTATTATTTATTTTTAACAACAGATTCGAGTGACTCAAAGTGCACCAGATTAATGAATTTATCTTTAAAATGTACAAAATTTTCTCCCGGGGGGGCATGGCCCCGGACCACCCTAGTGTTACAATTTTACCACCTCCGCCTCATTTTGAGCCAGGAAAAACCCTGATCAGGCTAAAATACTTTCTCATTTACTGTAATACTTGTGAGTTCTGACACATCACTGTCCTTCCACAGAATACAAGGCTCGAAATTGCGACAATTTTGGTCGCATATGCTCCTGAAATTTAATCTGTGCGACCTAAAAATATATTTGGGAGCATTTGTGCGAGTGCAAATAATGGTTGTGGTGCGACCTGTTTTCATTCCTCTAAAAAAAACGTTTGCAAATTACTTCACAGTGTGTACCTTGTGCGCTGATACGCGATGGCCGGACCATCATTCTATCCAACGTTATATAACCAATCCAGGGTTTTTCATGCATTCATTTTTTTTGGCGGCCGCCAAAGCCTTATTTGATCGATGAGTGATGTAGAATAGAATGACAGGGCGCATCTCACCGGCCGCGCGCGCGCTCTGTCACGTCTTCAAACAACACGAGCGCTGTCTTCTCTCCCTCGCGCATTAATCAAAACCATTAGGCACGATAGAAAAAGGGCGGAAGACCAAAGTTTCACGTGGAGTATTCAGAGATTTTTTTTCTCCTGAATTACTGCGTAGTGTGAATTGTGCTAAAAAATAAACTGCCGGGATAATCACACAACCTGTGCCGTAGGCTACACACGTCCACTAATGCAGGATGCTGCTGGTCGTTCCGCTCTATTGGCAGAGCTAATTATACGTCAAATATACAACCGCATTCACCATCGCCAAAGAAGAGCTTGCCTTCACTCAATTTAAACCTATGCTGCAGCTCATGGGAAAAGAACGGAGTTGCGATTAACATGACGTATGCATATGACAAATCATGTGCCAATATCATCGGGGTGAGATGATAGAGCCAGAAGACCAAATTTCAAATCTTGGCCACAGGATGTGTAAAGCCCCAGTGAAATGAAATCTGTTATAATTTGTAGTTGTGGTGCTCCTAAATTTTTGCTGGTGCTCCTAACTTTTTGAAGTTGGGAGCACCAGTGCTACCAAGTAAAAAAGTTAATTTCGAGCCCTGGAATACCTTTCACAACGGTCTTGATAAAGTCAGGAATGTAAAATCTCTGAAGTGATGCGCATGAGAGCAGAATTGTGATGAATATCTATAGAGTGACGTAAAAGTAGGGTGACCAGATTTCTCACGGGACAAGAAAAAGAACAAAGAATCAAATTACAAACATATAGGACAAGTAAGATAGAGCTAAATAAACTATGTTTTTCAGGTACAGTAGGTAACATGAATACGTTTATTTAACATCTTTTGTTGTTTGATTAACATTAATGACACAGACAGGTATTTTAGGCTGCTGTCACTTAAGACAGAATACTAGGAGCTAATAATGACATTTATCCGGTTTTCACCAAGCTGTTTACGTTCACTTAAGCCATAACCGACTGTATACGTGAGATAGGTACTCCACATGATGGGCATTTTAACAAATGTCTGTATTTCACCATTCAGGCGCAAAGGGAACTGAATTTGGGATTGCACGCTAGGGCTGGGCGATAAAACGATAACGATATGTATCGCGATAGACACGTGATCGATATCAATAAAAAATGTGTTCGATAAAACGTTCGATTTTTTTTTCTTCGTCGGAAGAAACCACAGGTTGTGAAGCAAGTTTGGTTGCATTAACAAAGGCACGCACTCTCTAGTAACCTACCTAGCAACGTAGGTAGTGACCATGGGGAGAGACACGCTAACAGGCAATCATGTAACGGTGTCAGTTTGTTTGCGCCATAACGTCGTCTCGTGCTGCTGGATTCCTAGGCCTAGGCCTATACTCGCAATAAAACACAACATTGTGTTTTTTTCACACTGTATTTCTTGTCAAACTGTAACCTACAACTGTCACACACACACACACACACACACACACACACACACACACACACACACACACACACACACACACACACACACACACACACACACACACACAGTTTTAAAAGCAAAACAAAAAACATTTATCCAACCCCTTTTTAAAACAGTCTGTGTGTTCCATCTTTTATCGCATTGGTTTTCATTTCTTGTCCTCAAAACAGAGCACTAATCTGTTTATTTTTAAGTTACACATTAATTAACCTCTTAACCTTCGCCAGAGCGAGGGCGCTCTGAGCGTTTTTTTTTTTTTAAATCGTTCAAAGTTACTATCAGATTCAATGTTAATACCTTGACAAACTATACATCATTAAAAAGATATAAGACTGAAGGTTTAGTATTGACCACTTTTGTATTCTGAGAATCTTATAGTGACAGTTATGTCTTAATTTGTGTCTGGAGTTATATAATCAAAAAATGAGTCAATACCTTTGATATGAATTATGAGCGTCAGCCGCTTCCATTCAGAAAAAAACTCCAGTGAGATCGTCATGACAGAGCTTGACAAAACAACGTCCATCAGGGCTTTTAGCTCAAAAGTGTACAGATTTGGAAAAATATTGATAGATTCTCATAGGTTTACATCAGATTTATATAGACAGGAATCATATTTATTGAATATCTACCCAAATGCGTCGATTTAATCATTATGAGCGCTGGAGACTCTGATGTACTGTGTTTTCAATACATACTGGCAGCCTGAGGGCGCCCTGTGCACATATGGACTCCATATATGGAACACGAAGAAGAATCATATCATGTGACATTTCAGGAAGTCCATCACGACGTAAACACTAACAGAGATCGCTGTAACATGCAGATAAAGATGTTTTGAAGACAATAAACATGATTGCAATGATATTTGGTTTACCTGTGTTCTTCGAGCCATGTCAGGTATTTTCATAATAATAGATTATATTTATAATGTAATGCTAATCGATATAGACTTTATCATTGTGAAGAATACTATAAAATACTATATTTTCTGTCCGATTTTTTTATCTGAAGCCAAATCAGAGCACAGAAGGTTATTTAAAACACTCGACTTGTGCTATAAAGTAAGTTTTAGAGCACAAACATGGTTTTAATCTCATAAATTGTCGTGTATTGATGGTGTGCTAAGCTAACATGCTAGCTAGCCCTTGGTGCACCTGCTACCTAAATGTTATATTTATGAATATTTCTAAATAGGACTGCTTGCTGAAATGTTTCTTTTTTCAAGAAGGTAATTTTATATAGTTTCAAATGTAAGGTGAGAACTTTGAGAACTTTCCCTAAAAGAGATTAGGGGTTGAAACAGTGTGAATAGCCAGTCCTTAATAATTAGAATGCAGACAAAAGAAAGCATATTTAGAGCAATAACCAGAGGCTGGAGAGGTGTGAATGTGTGCAGGGGAGACTGACACTGAATGGAGATCGTTTAGACCACAACACAATAGAGAAAATAGACTGAATAGATGCTTAGAAAATGACAATAAACATCAGTTTGCTTTTTAGAGTCTAATCAAAATAAAGTTGTTTGACATGATCTTGAAAAACATTTAACTAAATAAAGAGTTTTAGACATATCATCTTCAGATTTTAAATATAACATGGTCAGACATGTGGCTTTAGCTGCAGTGCATTTCTAGATTGCTACAGGGCCAACTTCAATTTTATTTTCATGAAAATATTTCATAAAAATAAATTTCTAATAACTTGACAAAACTTTGAAGCTATTTATAACATTTATTTTTCATTATGACAATAATTATTTCTACATTTGCAATAAACTGCCAGGTGTCAGCTTTCAAATGAGATCATACTTGTGCTTTTAGAACAAATGGTTCATGAACTGTATCTGTTTCAGTTTGGGTATGCCATTTCTGGGGATTTTTCAAAATTGGGGGTGAAGCTTAACAGGTTAAAGAAAAAATAAATTATTTATAATTCTGATGAGAATAAAGTTATGGTTAATTAAAATTAAGGAAAACAAATATAGCCTACAGTATTGATCTGAAATATTGCAAATTTAAAATTCATTCAGGTACAATTACCAAAAATATCTCAAGGTCTTTTTATCTTTTTATTAATTTAATAAACTAATTATATAAAACTATTATCACACCGTCTGAGAGAGATTCTGGTGTGTGTCATTCAGAGCGATACTGCATTGAGTTATTTTTTCTTAATCGCTTTTTAGGCTATCTTTATTTTCTTATCTTAAAATTATTTGTCCATGTTTTTGACTTTCTTTTTTTGCGAATTCAAAGATTTTCAGTTATTAACTGGATTTATGTTGATGTTACTGATGTTGAGTTTTTGTATTTCAACTGTGGTTTGTGGGTGGTGTGGGCATTTCTTTTGTTTTGTATTTTTGTAAGGTTGTTGTGTTGTGTGTTATATTATTCGGTTTGTGTTTCTAGGACCCCCTTGAAAATAAGATGTTAGTTACATCTCAAGGGGCTATCCTTTCCACAAATTCAAATTCACAACTTAATGTGCATAATAACTTGATTAACTCTTTTTGAAGATCCTCGTTAAATGACCACACTCTTCGCATCTGATTTGATCTTATCTGCTGCGCTCTCTAATATCTCGCCTTCACTAACAGCAAGTTAATCGATAACAAATTGTGACTGACTGATGGTAATTTAGTTCTCTGAAATATACTATGACGAGATTGGGCTATTCTCTTGTGACAGAAGACTGCTACTTGCTTTTATACAATCACCCTGCAAAGACAATTTAGGAAAGAAGAAATACGGGACAAAGCATGATTTTTTTTTCATAAGTTGTGACGCTAAAAATAGATCTGAAATACGGGACTGTCCCGGGAAAAACGGGACTTCTGGTCACCCAAAGTCGCATGAACTCCTATGACTGTTCAGACAGCGGTCGCATTACAAAACATCCGTGCCGCATCGGATTTAGGACCACATATGGAAGTGGCACAAATTGATATTTAAAAGATCAATTTCCATGTGATTTATGCTGTTCACACTGTCAAGAGAAAAACAGATCTGAGTCACATGTGAGCAGAAAAATCAGATTTGTGCCAGATTTATACGTTAGTGGAACAAGTCCAAAGACATTAAGACTTCAAAACTGAGCTTCTGCAGCTTATTGCATTCAGGCATTTTTTCGGATGACGCAATAGTCCAAATGCTTTATTTGTGGGTATACTGTGCTCTAAACAAACAGAGACAGATGTTTATTATCATCTCTCAGCATTGCTGGAGTTCATTCATAAACTCAACCACTCGCCCTCCTGTCACTCTGGTTTACTATTGATCGCTCAAACAGGCTCAAGACACACAGTCAGTGACGTGCAAACGCACAATCATTCGGGTTTTATCTACCACTGAGTTTGGAAGTCATGCATTTGCGCTCATTCAGCAGGTTAAGTTAACCTTTAACCAGATGCATTTTATCCAAAACTCACACTATGAGTCAGTCAGATTGACCACACATGAGAAAGGAGGTGTGTTACCTTCATAAAATGTTTATAATCATCCTCAGGAGGCAGTTTACTGTTCAATTTATTTTATGAGGTCCTGTTGTCAAATGAATACAAATAGTTTTTGCATTGGGGTCAAATTTTTGGTTAAGTTTCAATGGTCAAAATTATGACATTTTTGCATGACCTCTGTGGTGAGACCGCATTTTAAGGGGTATCTAGAAATCGGATATTTTTTAAAGTCAACCTAATTTTGATGCTTGGTTAAATCAGTATATGTAATTAACCTTTAACCAGATGCATTTTATCCCAAAGTCACAGCATGAGTCAGTCAGATTGACCACACATGAGAAACCCAACACCAAAACAAGAGCAGGAGAGCCAAAGGATCATCTACCAGTCCAACACCACGCGGATCTGACAGAAACAAACAAACCCAACACATGACTCTCTACAGCAAGCCTTACTGAAGATTTCCTTCAAAATACCCAAGTTACTGCAGTAAAACTGTGTTTACTGGGTATAGAGATCAACAGAAGTAAAAGTCCCATTCATTCTGCTGGGAAATATGGTCTCCCATGGCAATTGTTGTTACTACAGTAAAACTGTCTACAGTGCCAATATTCTAAAGGCTTCATGCACTGTTTGAATGAGACGTCGTAATTTATTAAATGAGTATTATTAATATATTACGGAGAAACAAAGCATAATTTTCATGACGCCATAGTAATCATAGTCTCCACCAAAGTACCATAATTATTAGAGGTATTGTTTCAACTGTGAGTTCATGATAATTACAGGATCTCCTCCAAAAAGCGAAGCTTTCAGAACTTGTACTGTAGTAACAACAATTGTAGTATATGTTATTATGCTGATAACATGGCAGTTATTGTTACAAAAGTAACAAAAATTACATGAAAATGTTGCAATATGATGCATAATGATTTGTTTTTTATAACAGTCATAATACCATGGCACATCGTTATCGCCTCACTACTACAGTAAATGGTTTATTTCATTTTCTTTTCCTTGGCAATCGTGGCAGTTTTATACCAATTGCATAAAGCTGGTTACCATGGTGAACTGTTGTAAGGCGCTCGCGCTCGATCTGTCAGTCAGTCGCACGGCGGCTGTTTCACTGACTGGAGCTCGAGCGAAGTAACTTAACCGACAAAAACTGAGCTAAAAGGCCGCATTTATACTCCTGTCAGGGGTCAAATGTATATCAAACCAACTAAATAACACAACCCTCTAAACCAATGTGATTTTTTTACAGCTCATGTGAAGCATTTATTAAATGTATCCTCAGCCGAGGCCCGTTTCGGCGTCTGTTGTTGTTGTTGTCGCGAGCAGAGGGCGGACCCCTCAGATAAGGCCTCAAAACACGGCGAAAAACACCCGCATCTCGGGTTAAAACGGCACAGCGCACTCACCTGAAGGCAGCCTGCGAGGCACAGCGGGTATACTCTTTCTTCCAAGTCGCAGGAGAGGAGATTAACGATGAAGAAATCGACAAATTGCACCTCGTAGCCATTTGCAGAGTCGGCCCGTCCCACTGTGGAATCCCGTCGTCATCGCAGCCTCCCCGACGTCATGACGTCATGGCGCAAGTTGCGTCATCACGTTCGAACGAGTAGTGGGGGAGGGGCGGATATGTAAACAAACTTTGAAACGGATGTAAGTAATGAATAAATAAATAATTACACAGACAGTGGAGACGGGAATTTGACATAAAAACAATCCTTGTATTTGTTAGGAATGTTTAAACTGCACCATTTTAAACTAACTTTAAATGAAAGTGAATAAAGAAAACAAGTTTATTTGAAATTAAAAGGGAAGACTGGGGCTAGTTGTCACATTTTTTTAAGTCCAGTAAATATTTTTCAGGTTTATATTGAGTCAATTCCTGCATACCTACAAAATTTATCACAGTGAGAAAGTGCTGTTTAATGGCAATAATAGCAATGGCCATTTAGCTACACCATGTACAAATACATTTATTTTCTTTGCAATAAGGCCTAAATAATAATCAGATTCTATTTGCACCTCAGTATTTTAGTAGGCCTACATTATAAAACAGTAGGCCTGTGCAATAATAACATATTGAGTGAAAATTATATTAAATAAATACTGCCTTATTGGGACAGTAAAGCCCTTGACCCTACCCGATAAACACTTTATTAAATCGTTAGGCATTTTTAATTCCACTTTTCTTATATTTCAAATTGATTGTAATGTGTCTGTAATTTAAAGTTACCAATGCTTTGGCAATGTAAAGCCTTTTACTGGTGAAAATTACTAAAGTATGAGGTGTAAAAAAACACACAGACAATAAAGGTTTATACAATGATGTACTGTATTCAATAATGACTTGGTACATATGTGATTAAAAGACACATGACATTTGACATTTATTTGTCCTCTCTTTAACAACCAAAGCTTTAAGTGCTCTGCCATAAGGTCATGGGAAATGTGCGCAAACGTTGGAAAGAGGAAAAAAATGCGCAAAAGAGAAACAACCAAACACAGAGTTTTGCCTCCCGCTTGTGTCGAATTCAATCTCATACTCACCACAGAGCCTCATTTACACACAGTACAACCTCCAAACACACACATTAAATCATAAGCAGAACTGACAATTAAGATTTCAAGTCTTGACAGTTTTTTAATTCTTCAGTGAGGCGGTTTCATTTTTTACTATTCAAATAAAGAAAAGGCCAGTGTTTCCTAGGGCTCTGGGATAATTCAAATACAAACACACTCAAGCACCACAGATATTAAAGTAATCTTGTTTTGGCCAAATTACTTATGACCAATAATTGAATTATACTGGAATGGCACTTTCCACAAACAGGGTACAAAACAGGGCTTAACGAAATGAAGCCCTTTTTTCCTTTTCAGCAAATAGTTGGTGAAAGGAAGTGCGTTACCTTCATAAAATGTTTATAATCATCCTCAGGAAGCCGTTTCATGTTCTATTTATTTTATGAGGTCATGTTGTCAAAATATGGGACATTTTTTGCATTGGGGACAAATCATGTGATAACAGTGATGGAGAACGGACAGCTAAACATGATTTTTGGTCTTAAGTAAAAGTTTTTTTGATAAGACAGCATTTTAAGGTCTATCTAGAAATAGGATATTTTTTTAAAAACACCAATTTCATGCTTGGTTAAATTGACAGTATTTGTAATGATAATGTGTCGCCTATTCATTCTCAAAGAAAAAGAAAAAAAGCACTGTACTGCATTTGTGGAAAGTGCCTAGTACAGTATCATCCATTATAACCTGCAAGAAGTGAAACTATGTGTAAGTGCTGATTTCTTGGGGGGAAAAACCCACTCAAACTTTCCCGATCCTTGCAAATAAAACAAGGCATGCAAAATACAAATGTTAAAGGTGCCCTATAATGTGAAATTGAATTTATGTTGGCATAGTCAAATAACAAGAGTTCAGTTCATGGACATGACATACAGTGAGTTTCAAACACCATTGTTTTCTCCTTCTTATTTAAATCTCGTTTTTAAAAAACACCCCTGAAAAACAGGCGAATCTCCACATAATACCGACAGTGACGCAACAGTCGGGGATCACGCCTCCAAAGATTTGCATATCCCACCCCTCAATGACAAGCACTGCGCAGCCGAGTCATCAGAGCAAGCGAGGATCAGAGAGAAAATGGCAGATCATGGAAATAAATGCTATGCTCCAGGCTGTGCAGGGGATGTGAGGACTTTTCATATCCTTCCCACAGAAAAGAAATGTCAACAGGCGTGGTTGATGTTTATCTATAATCGGATACCGCAACAGTTTAATTCGAAGTTGTTAGTTTGCTCTGCCCATTTCACCACGGACTTATTTTAGAACCTTGGACAATATCAAGCTTCTCTCAGCGTCTCAAACTGAAGAAGGGGGTAATTCCAACTATATTCCCGCAACCGGTAAGTAGTGATTTTATTAACGATAATTTACACTGTGTTAGACCCAGCGCAAGATCCTAGTACAGTAATAGCAAACTCCAAGTAACGAGCTGCTACATAACTAACGTTAAATAGGCTAATTCTCAGTGAATAAACTATACAGAAAGCGATCAAAGAACAATCCACACAGCGCGAGTTTATCACTGCACAACGAAGCTCTTACTGTATGTCATCATTTGCATTAGTGAAAGCATGAGAGAGAGAAACTGCGTTGTCTCGCGATCAACAAACTGTCATCTGCTTTTGCTCAATGCTCATCACAGCAACATTTTATGTGATGGGAATAGATCTAAATACTTTAAAAACATCTCACGATTCGTTAATCTCCATAGCTGTAATAGTTAAAACGTATTTAACAGCAGTAGTGAAAGTATTCGAGAGAGTTTCACGTGTCTCATTTCATATGCAAGCAGGTCAGCCAATCACAGCAGTGGCCTGTTCTCACAGCAGACACGCCCCTTCAAACAGAGTGTTCAAATCAGACACTAAAATCAGGCTAGGAAAAATGCCTTTTATTTCTAAATTATGACTATTTTTGATCTAAAAAACATACTAACATTATAAGGGCAACCCAGAAAACATTATTAAATAATTAAAAAAACCATTATAGGGCACCTTTAAAAAGAAACATACAGAAATTGAAAGCAGTTTAGAATGTTAAAACATCTGTTGTCAACAGGAATTTTTATTACATGAACAATAGCATGAGAGAGAGAGAGAGAGAGAGAGAGAGAGAGAGAGAGAGAGAGAGAGAGAGAGAGAGAGAGAGTAGTCGTTGAGGTTTCATTTGAATCAGCACTAATTGCTTCAGTCACGAGTTCAGATGAGATGCATTCAGATGTTCTGTTTTGTTCAGAAGTTGGTGTCTGGTTGCTTGCTATTATTAATAATAAGAGTATGCATTAAAGTACATGAGATTCTTTTTTCCAATTGATCGGATGTACAAATCACATGATCAGTCAACTGAAAAGCGAACAGTAAACGTTGACCAGTGGTGCGACCTGACAGGTTTTGTAAAGCTTAGAGAAGCAAGTCTACCCTGAGAAGTTTCTAGAACATGGGCAAGCTTGCCAGACCACCCCTGGCTCTATGTGTTTGGTTAATATAACTGTACACTCTATTAAATATCATCAGCACGCTAGTGTCAAGGACCTAAGATATATCCTTTTCAGTAAATGTGTAATATCTATATATATTTACATATGTTTTCAGATCTGACCCTCAGTACTATTAAGACATGTGCAAGTGTTTTCTAACAACCTCAACAAGACATGAAGGCAAAGAACACAAATTCAGAATAATTGCTGTACTTTCTTCAATTTCTCACATTTTTCTAAGTGCTGCGTGTATTTTTCTCGTGTAGTTGTAAATATCGAGTATAAAACATGATACAGTAGGAAAGGAACGTCAGTGTTTTATAATATAATAAATAAAAACAGTATTTCAATCAACAGCAGCAAAAACGCACCAATGAAGAACATCTGGATTGATCAAACGTGAGGATTCGTCTGCGCTTGGATGGATTATTATTCGATTTCACGGTTTGCGAGGTCTAAAAAGCTGCATGTTTTAGTGTTCACAAAGTTACAGAAAACAAACAGGCCGTCCTTTTGAGGGAAAAAGTGTTTGTTTTGCTTTCCTCATTGTGTTCAGACCTCAAATGCACTCGGTATTAGACCTGAAACAGACTCTAAGCAAGGATGTGAATGCCAGTATTTCTATCAACACAAGCGAAATGTCTCAGAAAGCAATTCTCTGATATAACGCAAGCACATGTGACCAAACATTTGACTCTTATAGTATTTTTTTCCACATTCTAAAGAAATCAATGGGGTCAAACATTTGTTTGGTTACTGATATTCTTCAAAATATCTTCTTTTGTGTTCAACAGATCAAAGAAACTCATAGAGGTTTGGAAGAACTTAAAGGATTAGTTCACTTTAAAAAAAACTTTTGCTGATAATTTACTCACCCCCATGTCATCCAAGATGTCCATGTCTTTCTTTCTTCAGTCGAAAAGAAATTAAGGTTTTTGATGAAAACATTCCAGGATTTTTCTCCATATAATGGACTTCAATGGGAGCCCAAACGGTTCAAGGTCCAAATGACAGTTTCAGTGCAGCTTCAAAGGGCTTTAAACGACACCAGACGATGAATAAGGGTCTTATCTAGCGAAAACGATCGCTCATTTAAAAACTAAATAAAAAAGTTTAAGTTTTATAAGCACAAATGCTCGCCTTGCTCTGTTCTGTGATGCGCATTCATGTGACATCACGTATTTCGTTGAAAAGGTCTCATAGAACAGAGCTAGGCGAGCATTTGTGCTTATAAAACTTAAACTTTTATATTTATTTTTGAATTGACCGTTGGTTACGCTAGATAGACCCTTATTCATCGTCTGGTGTCGTTTAAAGCCCTTTGAAGCTCCACTGAAACTGTCATTTGGACCTTGAACCGTTTGGGTCCCATTGAAGTCCATTATATGGAGAAAAATCCTGGAATGTTTTCATCAAAAACCTTAATTTCTTTTCGACTGAAGAAAGAAAGACATGGACATCTTGGATGACATGGGGGTGAGTAAATTATCAGCAAACGTTTTTTTTAAACTGAACTAATCCTTGAAGTGTGAGTAAATGACGACATAATTTTTGTTTTTGGGTGAACAATCCCTTTAATTCCCTCTCTCCGTGAAATGATTGACAGGCAGAGAGCATTTGATTGGCTAACAACCACAGGCCCTTGACTCTGTTTTAACGTCTACAGAGTATTGTTCTGTCACAGAGACAGGTGTAATTTCTCAAGACACCGATTTCTGTGATATCTGTCAGGTAGTCATAAAATACTGTGTGTGCTATTCCACAATAAAATAAAAAAAACTCACATTAAAGCACGTCTGTATTCTTGCAGTGTGTTGAAGAAGCATTCACAGCTTGAGAAGAGTGTGTTTCCGGCCTTTGAATAATTATTAGTATAATTATTACAAGTAAAATTTCCATGAATCTCCTGCAGTAGAAAGAGCACCTGGACATAAGTATCACAGAAACACAGCAAATGAGACCAAGTGCTCATGGGATGATAAAGAAACAATTAAAGCGCACTAAACACAGATTCTCGTCTGATCTCCAGTATGTCATAATTTGAGTTGAAGTGCATTTATTTTAAACTCCCTGCTAAAATGTCTTAATTATAAAATGACCTGAACGTAAAGTGTTACACTGCCTTAGACAAGCATACAGTCATTCTCCACAGGAAAGTGACATCAGAAGGACACTCCCGTCCCTCATGTAGGAGGATCATGTTTTTCCATTCAGACTCTCATGCGGGAGGAAACACAGACGGATAGATGGATGAAGAAGGATAAAACGAGTACGGCATGTTAGTCGCCACGACTGGATCACTGATCAGTTTAAAACATATGCATGCTAACAAACCCCGTCCCACCCACCAGTCTCTCTATCTCCATCTCTCCCTATCTTACATTTATTTCCAAACCGTAAAGGTATGCTTGAAGCGTTAGAGGTCACAGGAAGTGTGTGTTTGTGTGAGACCAGCTCGTCGGGACAGTGAGGTACAGGTGTGATGAATTATTGAGGATGTGCACTGCAAAAAAACTTTCCTAACTTAGCGTTTTTCTCTTGTTTTGCAGTACAAATATCAAATTTACTTGAGAAGCTATTGTTTTTATATGATATTATGTTTTTAAATCCTCAAAATTAAGTTTGTGCCTGAATAAATACAATTTTTAATCTTGCAATTCTGACTTTTTTCCTCAGATATAAACTTGCAATTGTGAGGAAAAAAGTCAGAATTGTTAGATAAAAAGTTGCAGTTACCTTTATTATTTTTTATCCATGGCGGAAAGAATGAAATACTTTTTCTTACCCCACTGACAGATATTTCCAGAATATAATTTTGAGCAATTGTTCAGTAAACAACTTTCACAAGTAAATCTATTTTGTTTCCATATTTGTGCTGGAAAACAAGAGTAGGAAAAGCATTTTTTTGCAGCGTGTGACCTGTGCACAAGAGCCCTGGTGTAAAACCTCAAAGTATCCAACCAAAAAAAGACCAAAATGACACGTTCACGAAATCAAAAAATGCATCTACCGTCGTACCGACTTTTTTAAAACATTTCCTTTTTTCTTGTTTTTTGCCGTTTTTCTCTTTTTATAGTATCGCTCAAGTATATCACAGGTTACTATCTAGAGAGGAAATAGAGGGTAAATTATGTTCCATGCTACATCTTGTTCAGAGAAGGCTATTGCAGACGATTTCTACAACACACACACACAATCACACGTTGTACGCTTGTATAACAAAAGTTCCAAAACATGTCACCAAGAAACTAAATACATATGCAATGTTCACTATTTAGAGTCTTTTAGGACTATCCCTCGGTCAAAGTGAAGCTGTCGCACGTCACTTGACTTCGTGTCCCGTCTTACAGACAAAAGTTGAAAAATTGCTATTCAAAAATTAGCAAATTTGGTCATTGTCTCTCTCTTTTGTTGTTTTTAAATAAGTAGTGCTTTTTGATGGCTTAAGACAGAGGTCTTTTATTTGAATAATCTCACCCAGTGGCAATCTACAAGACGTCAGTGTGCATTTCATGACACCGCTGCGTTTTCTCTCCTCCGCTGTTTAAAACAACACCAGCTAGTGCTGTAGAATTCAAAGTTACTTTATCAAAATAGCTAAAACGTGTTTATAAATATATCCGACGGCCAGGTTTTTTCGTCAGAGCGGCTCGTGCGACGATCTTCTGGCGACTCTAGAACTCCCACTCGAGCGTTTCCTCGCGGTTGGCGGCTCGCTCCAGCCGGTGGATGATGTTGTTGAGGTTGGCCATCTTCTCGTTGCGTCTCTGAGTGCTTTTGTTGAGTTTGGGGTTGAGCGAGGGCGACTCCAGGCTGTAGTTGGGCGGGGCCGGAAGGGAGGGCAGTGACGGAGAGATGGGGGCGGACGAGGACGGGACGGGGGACACGGACATCATGAGGCCGGGTGAGGACGCGGCCGAGGGCGAGTTGAGGGACACCTCCAGGCTGCTCCGGGACGGTTCGGACGACGCTTTGAAGCTGACGGGATCCTCGGGCGACTCCGCTGAGATGTTCCTCTGAGGACCCTGACTGAGGCCCGCCTCCTCGTCCCCTCGGCCCGGGTCGCTCTTCAGCGGGGAGAACTGGACGCCCACAGAGAAACACTTGGCCTGCCTCACACGCAGCTCCTCGTCCTCGTCCTCCTGCTTGAAGCTGAAGCGTCGAGGGCCGGCGCTGAGAGGGCGACTGTGGACGCCCGGGAGCTGATTCCTGTCGTCCCGGTCCGACACGGGGCTGTGGGACGCCAGGGGGGAGTAGTTGTTGTGTTCGGCGTCCGTGTCGTTGTCTTGGAGACCCTCCATCAGGACCTCTCGTCGCATACGGGACCTGTGGGGGGACGATGGTAAAACAAGCTCAGGACACAGATACATGGGTAACACTTTACAATAAGGTTCATTAGTTAACTACCTTAGTTAAAGGATAATTCCGGTATTTAGCACTTTGAGCCTATTTTCTAGTGTGTTTTGGATGAACTAGAGTGGTGGACACAGAAATGTTGACGATGGGTCCTGTCTCGACTTTTTGACTCTTTTAGAATCGCCTCTGAGCGCTTCAGAGTGGCTGTCTATGGGCATGCACAAACATGTGCTTAAAACAACCCTTAATGTTCGTTTTCAAAACTGTGCAACTCACCGAGTGGTTAGTGGTGTTCGTTGATGTTCCAAAACAAGTAGCGTAGCGAAATTTTGTAAAATCGCATGATTTCTGTTGGAGGATTGCAATAACTCGTGCAATGAAACACGACAGAAACTGTATTTCGCTACGGTACTTGTTTTGGAACATCAACAAACACCACTAACCACTCGGTGAGTTGCACAATTTTGAAAACGAACATTAAGGGTTGTTTTAAGCACATGTTTGTGCATGCCCATAGACAGCCACTCTGAAGCGCTCAGAGGCGATTCTAAAAGAGTCAAAAAGTCGAGACAGGACCCATCGTCAACATTTCTGTGTCCACCACTCTAGTTCATCCAAAACACACTAGAAAATAGACTCAAAGTGCTAAATACCGGAATTATCCTTTAACATGACTACCACTTCAGCATTTATCATTATTAGTTAATATTAATGTGTCAACATTTACTAATGTTATTAAAATCAAAGCTTGCATTTGTTAACATTGGTTAATGCACTGTGAACTAACATGAACAAACAATGAAGAGTTGTATTTTTATTAACTAACATTAACAAAGATTAATAAATACTGTAACAATGCTCATTGTTAGTTAATACTCTAATGTTATCTAATGAACCTTATTGTAAAGTTTTACCGATACATTTACTGTATGAATGCACAGTGTACTCCCTTCTGTTTTTATTTTTTGCAGTGAGCTATATTGTTGTCACATGATTTAAACAGTGTTGTTATTGTTAACTAAAACTATTAAAATGGAAATAACATAAAATATAACTGTTAAATGAAAAAAAAAACATGTTGATAGACTAACTGAAATAAATTACTGAAATAAAGATGAAAATAAATAAATGAAAACTGAAAATTCTATTAAAAAATACTGATAGTTTATAAACAGTACTACAATAACTAACTACAGGATCTCACTTTATTGCATGTGTAATTCAGTGCATCCAGTTATCACCTGAAAATGAACATTTGGATAAAAAAAAAAGAAATAGTTTGCTGCTGATGTGAATTCCAGTTCAAGAACTTTGCATTGTGGGATACTGTATCTTACAGTGTGCTCTGGTTGGGGGTACCGAAGGTAGTTCTCATGTTCTCTTTTGTAACTCCTCAAATGTCCAGCAGGCGGAGCCAACCCCCATTTACAGCTTCAAGAAGTTTAAACACAACTTTGACATCTCTTTTAGCTGACTGTTTACTAGGCACGTAGCAGAAAGGATCAGACTGGTACCTGTAGTTGTGGAACCAGTTGATGACGGTGTTGGTTTTGAGGTTGAGTTGGGCGGCCAGCATCTCGATGGTGTGCTGAGAGGGGTACGGCTCCTGGAGATACGCTTTCCTCAGAGCCTCCTTCTCCTCCGCCGCCAGCACCACTCGGGGCTTCTTGGCTTGGCTGAACGGGCAGAGCTCCAGCGGGGTCAGACCTGGACTGATGCAGTCAGAGTGAGCGCCGGGGGAATCGCTGTCTGAGCCGGGACTCAACAGACCGTATCGCCTCTTCAGATACGCTGGAGACAGAGAGAGAGAGAGAGACACTAAAGCAAAACTAAAATCTTATCTTCTCTGAATGTTGGTACAAATGTACAAAAGAGTGTTGTTGTTGTTTTTTTATATGTATGTATATGTATATATATGTGTGTGTATATATGGACATATATACAAGATATATATAAAATGTATTCATGTAATGTAAATGTAAAGTATATATAAATGTACTGATTGATTTATTGACTTTTTTCGTGATTATTTGTTCATTGCATATGTAATGTCCAATGCTTTGGCAATACTGTACAAGTCATGCCAATAAAGCTCATTTGAATGAGAGAGAGAGAGAGAGAGAGAGAGAGAGAGAGAGAGAGAGAGGAGAGAGAGAGAGAGAGAGAGAGAGAGAAGAGAGAGAGAGAGAGAGAGAGAGAGAGCTTGTATTTAAGCAGTCAGTTACTTGAGATGACTTTACTGCATGTTTTACAAGTTATGATTAACTGCATCTTTACAGTATGTGGGTCATACACATGCTTAGTAAGTATTTCTGTCTTGATAAAACACTGACAGCCAATCAGAATCCATCCTGCTTCTAAAGTGGCAGACATTGTATCGGTAAACAAGACTTAAAGGGCGCCTATTATGGCGTTTAAAATGTTCCTAATATTGTTCTGGGAGTCCCCAACAACAGTTTTACAAGCATGCAATGACAAAAAAACACTTTTGTTGTCTTATAATATGCATTTATTTTTACCTGATTTGCTCAAGCAATCGTCATTAAAAAGACGCGAACACAGCACAAGGTTCGGCTATACTTGTGTGGTAGAGTTGTAAATATAAACTCTAGCCACTGATTCATAACATGTTCGTCTCTGGGCAGTGAAAAAAATGTCGCTTTTTATTCGCACTTCAGAACACAGCGTCTTGTTGTCGACATGATGTTTTCCCGGTGTCTGCGCGGCGCGCGCAATGAGTGGGCGCGGCCAATTTGATAATTTTTCGTCTTGACGTCACAACGAAAAGGAAAATGACTCATTGGAAAAATGATTCATTAAATTGACTCATAGTCGACTCATTCTTTTGAGAGACAATAACTTTTTTTACGGTGAACTTTTCATATATATCCTTTGCAGGATGTTTTTGTTCACTTAGATCAGTGACTTACACACTACATGAAAGGTAATTTTCAAAATTCCATAATAGGTAGTCTTTAATATCTTCAGTCATTTTGCTTCTCAATGAAATAGATCTTGATTTAAGAATGTTTAGAAATTTGTAGTGGAAACCAAGATAAAAAATAAAAAGTTTTTTTTTTTTACAGTGCCCGTTACAAAATTGATTGTGAACTGATGCAGAATCTCTGCAGAACTGAAGAGATGTTTGTTCTTTATTACCTTTCTTCTCCATTTTCTTGACGTCTCTGAGTTTGTCCACGTTGTGCGGGTCGTTGAGCCACAGCTGCATGCGCACAAACGGCTCTCGGCCCTTCAGACTGAGCTTATGCCAGGGCTTCGGTCGGGACAGCAGATCAGACACTGAACCCTGGGTCAATCCCAGAATGCTCTCTCCAAACAGACGCTGACCTGCATAAACACATATACTGTTACTAAGCTGGCCTACAGTCTTTATAATTCTCCTATAAATCCTAAATCTCCTAAATATAAATCAAAGTGTCTGTTTCAATGAATAGATTAAAAACTTTTTAACTACCGTCCTGGGTCTATTAAAGTCCCTGTGGTGAAAATCCAGTTTTAATGTTGTTTATATGTCTATGTGGCGTTTTTAATATTCTTTAAAACGAATCTTGTGTAAATTCATAAGTCGACAGCATTGCTGAGTATTTTCTCCTTAAAACTGCAGTGAACTAGCCTGACTACGTCAGACTTCCTACTTCCGCTAATTTCATTTCACTCCTGTAGTCAGTCTGCAGTAGCAGCCTATCTTTCTGTTTCCACCGGCCTGAAAACAGCGGGCCAATCAACGAACAGAAGGCGGGCTGAAACGCCGTGACGTAGTCGCCAAGCGCCGAGTTTAAGAGTTATGTCAAAGAAATCGAAAACGACCGCGGATAGGGGACACGGATGCAATTCGCTCTGTTTGGAGAATATTTCAAGCATAGCAAACTGAAAGCACGAACAAGAAGAGTGTGTATTAAACATTTTGAATGGAGGTGATGTTGTGGCCCTACTCCTTTTGGGAAAAGTTTTATTACCGATCGTCACGAGAAATGGGGAGCCTTTTGACAGGTCAGTGTCTCCTTTCTTTTCCAGGTCTTAAATACCGTAAAACTTCAAATAATAGCCGGGCTTTTATTTGCCCAAATCGTCGAAACTGCACACGGCTTGTATTTGAGACAGGCGTTCTAAAGTTATATGAGTAAGGCCTTTATAATTTAGTGTTGGATGTTGTTCTTTGAAGATTGTTGTTCTAGAGTCTCTAATCTCTAAAAATCTCCAATGCTTCACGTGAAACTGCGGTGTAAGTTACGACCTTTTACTAGTCGATTGATTTTGATTAATATTTGCGAGGGAGAGAGAGCAAGACAGCGCTCGTGTTTTGTTTTGAAGTAGTGATTTATGTCTGACGCGAGCCGGGCTCGCTCGTCGCTCTTCTCTTCTCTCTTCTCTCGATCTCTCTCTTTCTTCTCTTCTCCTTTGTTAGCGCCTGCAAGTGCAGCTGTCATTCTATTACATCAATCACCGATCAAAAAGGTCGTTTCAGCATGTTCACTCCGGTATTTTCTCGGCATCATCAAGTGTTTACAGTGGAAGTTTGATCATAGATTTGAGTTCGAGCATGATAGTCTGTGGTTCGTTACGGCTGTGTCTTCCGCATAACATGCGTCATAAACAAACTTATCTGGTTGGCTTATGGGTAACCAATGAATTTAAACTTCAGAAATCCCCCCTAGCGGGTAGAAAACACTTCTTATTATGCTATGCCAGGACTCTGTCTACGAAGCAAAGTGAATGTTAGCAGAGTCTTGGTATTCCAGCGCTAGCAGTGAACCAAAGACAGTTACTCAAAAAAACGCTTTGAAATCGCTGGTGTGTTCTGACGTCACAAAGTACATTGTAACCGATCAGATCAACGCGTGATCGTCAACCAGTGGTATCTCTGAGTAAGTGAGTGAGTGAGTGAGTGGAGGCGGGGCTCATTTGCATATTCAAAGAACCGCATTTACTAAATGAGGTCAAGGAGGTGTCGAGTTACATTCAAGATATTTTAAGGGATGAAGAATGTTTTTTCAAGGAAAAAACATTTAAATATGTCATTTTGGTGATCAAAGATGAGTTTTAAGGGATACAATTATTGACTACAGGGGGACTTTAAAGCTACACTGTGTAACTTTTTAGTTTATTCTTAGCTAAAAACACTTATGTGCAAAAATATATGTGCTCATTGATGTATATTTACTTCTTTCAAGTAATAAAGTATTCTCGTGAGTGTATAATATGCCATTGAAAATACATACGGGTAAGGGGTTCTAATGTCGGTCGCCATGTTGCCCCTCCATCTTGAAAGTACATTAGCCAAAGAGGGACATAGGCCGTTAATTCAAGCTTCGCTTTTCGCGTTTTAACACTCGATGGCACCGTGTCGAATGTGGACGAGGTCGAAGCCATGTTAATCTTGGACTACATTGGCCACCGTAGGAGTTAAAACGAAATCGGATTTGAGAAGAACAGAAACTAATATTCACTGGATGGTCATATACCTTTTCACCGCTAGATGGGGGTAAAAATCACACAGTGTAGCTTTAAGAGAATGTGGCCATGTTAGAAATCATAAAATAAATGAATACTTTATCCACAATCTGTTTTGTGACTTATGATGCAGCCTGGAATTAAATCACACCATGTTTGTTCGTTGGCCAGAGAACTGGTCTCCCGACTGAGCCTGGTTTCTCCTAAGATGTTTTTCTCCATTTTGTCACCTGATGGATGTCACGTTTTGTTGCCTCTGGCTTGCTTATTTAGGCCCACTTAATATTGAACACTATTATTGATGTGAATTTACTGACACTGCTGTATGAGAACGCAACTGAGCTGGACGATGACATCACTGTTTTCTGCAGAGCTGCTTTATAGCCGAATTGAACTCATTTAATAATTGATGATCTTTATAGCGGAACTGAATCAACACTGAAATGACTTCAGCTGAACAATTCTTTTTAAAGCTGCTTTACAGTCAAATATGTTTGCACCATTGAATTATCATTTTCCTGTTATCACGTAAAGCTGCTTTGAAACAATCTGTAAAGTGCTATAAAAATAAATGCAACGATGCATTCAATTGATCAACAGTGGCAGTAAAGACATTTATAATGTTACAAAAGATTTCTATTTCAAATGCATGTTCTGTTGAAATTTCTATTCATCAAAAAATCTGGAAAAAATATATAACAGTTTCCACAAAAAAAAGTTTTCAACACTGATAATAAAGAAATGTTTTTTGATCAGCAGATCATCATATTAGAATGATTTCTGAAGGATCATGTGACACTGAAGACTGGAGTAATGAAAATTCAGCTTTGATCACAGGAATAAATTACACTTTTATAATATATTCTTATAAAAAAAGTTATTTTAAATTGTAATAATATTTCACAGTTTTTACTGTATCAAATAAATGCAGCCTTGGTGAGCATAAAAAAACGTTTGAACATTGTACCTCACACTAAAAAGCTCATCGTCTGTGTACTAAAATGCTGTCATTCACAAGTGCTGTTTGTATTGTGCTGTAAATCACCTAAGTTGTTGTCCGTCAGAACTTCCTTCACTCTCTTGGTGATGGCGTATGTGTCCAGCTCCGGAGACATGGCCACCAGCTCCTGGATGCCCAGCGGTGTGTGTGTGTGTGTGTGTTGGGGGACGCTCACACACGGGCTGCTCTTCCCTCCGTGAGGCTGCTGGTTCTCCTTACTGCTCTCCAGCGCCAGACTCACGGGCTCCAGGCTCATGTTGGGCTGACCGTCTTCAGGACTCAGAGGAGGAGACGGGGACGAGCGGGTCGTCACAGGGCTCTTATCTGAGGGCCAACAGACAACCATCATACTAGTGTTTATAGTCAGGAGCATTTTATTAGTTATACCAGGGTATATGCAGGTATCTTGAAGTTAATTTTAATACCTTTTCAAGACTTTTTCAAGACCTTCTCAATATTTTTTAATACCTCACCGCCACTTCAAGCTGTAACCATTTACATCAGTGATACTTTTAACTTTTTTTACAGTTGTAGTTCGTTTTTCGAACGAACGGCGGGATTTTCCCGGCCCTGGGAAAATCCCGCCCTGCAACCGATTTCATTGGTTTAGGTTACTGTGACGGCTAGGTTTAGGGATCAGTGTTTGGTGTAGGCAATCAGTACAGTGATTGACATGACAGAGAGGCAATGTTCATTTTTTTAATAAAAATGACTAAATTCACACACTTTTACAATGTTTTTGGGACTCAAACTGTTGGACAGCTAATTCAGAAAAAATACTTTCAAAACTTAAGACTTTATAAACCCGTGATAAGACTTTTTAATACTTTTAATACTTTTTACTTCTTAATTTTCCCAAAATTGATTTATCACCTTTTAATACTTTTCAAGACCCCGCGGATACCCTGTATACTGTAAATCTACTATGCAGAAACGATCACACTTTATATTAAGCGTCTTTGACTATGATTTTCTAACATTAAAATTTGATACAATACACTTATTGTGTACATACTGTATATTCCAGCCTATTATATCTAAAAAATATTTTTTACACTTTTATTAAAAAATAATAATTAAAGAGGCTATATGCGTTTTTCGGAAATTTAAACTCGCGACTGACACCTGTGGCCAAAAAACAGAACTGCTCTTCCTTTCTGCTCGCTCTCGCAGCCAGGGTTGCCAGGTCTGCACAACAAAACCAGCCCAATTGCTCATCAAAACTAACCCAATCACGGCCAAAAATAGTCAAATAGCGTTCCCGGGTGTTTCCCCGATAACAATCATGTTCCAGTGAGTAAAACAACCACGTCAACCCGTGCACTACACAAATAACCCGCGGAAACAGTGCAGGCATACGGACCTGGCAACACTGCTCGCAGCGCTCGTACGTGCGTGCACACTTCACAAGTCATCTGCTGCCTGCAAGGAGGTCAACATTATGTTTACAGAGGTAAGAACACTCAAAAACATATATTGTTTGAGATAAGTTTGCGAGTGTAGGCTACTTGCTGACTAGCGGTGGTGGCAGAGTGATCTGAAACATTTAACATGAACGCGCTTGACGTCACATCCGCAGACAGCGCGGGAAAAATCCGACCCGACAGAAAATAGGAAAAATAGGATACAGGCTTATAGGTGCACCCACTGTGAGCGGACAAGGTGTCAGTATGCTCAACAGGAGATGTTTGAGTCATAAATGGTCAAATAAAAAGGCTATTGTTACGTTTATTTTGGGGAAAAGGTTGCATATAGTCCCTTTAATAATTAATAATACTACAGCTGTAATTACACCTTCCCTTTACTCCACATTCCCCCTTAAACTTACACATACCAGCACACATCAATAGCAGCACTAGTGTTTAGCAAAACAATATGAACAGAATAAATAAATATTACCTAACAGTTATTATTAATATTTTTTTCTGATGTGTACAACAAACTAAAAGAAAGTGTGATTGGAATAGCATGTCTATAGAATGATTGATGATAAAAACATTTTACCCATAAACTAAATAGGAAATAAGAAATCATACTTTGTTTATAGTTAATGAAGCCTAACTTTAAAGGGGCGATGAACTGAGAAATCAAATTTTCCTTGAGCTTTTGACATCTAAGAGGTCATCATATTATAAGAATATCCTGTAAGTTTCAGAACTGAAAACGTCCTTGTTAGTCCAATAAATGCTTTTATTGACACCAGCCTCAGCAAACGACCCATTTTTCAAAGTGGGGAACTATGACGTCAAAGAGGATAAAACACCACCCCCGCAGAAGAAGATCAACGCCTGCTTCAACACGGCCGGTTTGGCCCCGCCCACCGATTCGCGCATTACACGCATAGCTAAATAACATAGGCCTACCTCGTGATGACAAACCGGATCGAGCTACCGAGCAATAAACATGCAGTTTACAAAATATTGTGCAGTGCCTGGTTGTGGAAGAAGACAGTCGCTGCATAAGCTTCCTCTGGATTCCAATAGGAGTGCATGGATAAACTTTATTTTTAATGACGTTCCACTCCAGCTGATGAGGTAAAACATTGTCCGTCTGTTCGCTTCATTTCACTGAGGATTGTTTTGTAAACAAGACTGGATTTGCAGACCGATTAAGAGTAAAGAACGGTGCTGTGCCGTCTATATTGGATCTGACAGGAATTATGCAACACACGGACTCTGGGTCGAACATGTATGAATCATTCCGGTTGCCATTGTACAACATTGGACGTTTTCAAAACAATTTCCCCCAAGTGCATCGACGGTTGAGTTGAAACTCATTATAATATGCAAAACTGTTATCCACTCACAGCAGTGGGCGATTACTTCCAAGTCTTCAATGCGAGACGCCCATAAAAACCGAGCGTTTTTCAGCTAGGCTCAAAACTAGGATAGAAAATAGCCTATTACTTGTTTATTACTATTACTGATGTTTTTGAATGCAAAAACCAAGCGAACGTCATACGTTTACCTCAGACAACAATATAATAAGATTTAAAAAGCCAGTTCATGACCCCTTTAATTTAGGTAAATTTAGTTTTTACGAAACTTAAGCACATTTCCCCCCTAAAACTATCATTACCAGAATTCCAAAGTCACTTTACCGTAATATACTGTGTATATATATATATAATTTACAAATTATTATAATGTATTTTTGTTTATCTGATTGGTTTAACTTGTTCATTACTATAATAGTAACTGTTATCAAAATACAGAACAAAAAAAAAAAATGATTTTATTGAACCGGTACAACAAACACTACTATTATGTAATGTTTAAAATTTAAAAAGATAGTTCACTCAAAAAATCTGCCATCATTTACTCACCCTCATGTCATCCCAAACCCTTAAGACTTTCAATCATCTTCAGAACATAAATTAAGATATTTTTAATGAAATCTGAGAGATTTCTATCCCTCCATTGATAGAAAAGAGATCGTAAAATAAATCCATATTTAATCCAAGTCTTCTGAAAAGACATGATCGCTTTATTTGATGAACATTCGATGAATGCCTTTATTTACAAATAAACATTGATCATGAGAGTAGTTGATGACAGAATTAAAATTTTTGGGTGAATTGTCCCTTTAAACTTCCTGTTGCATTAAAGAACTCCTATAAAGGCAGTGTGTATGTTGTGTTGTGTGTGTAAGCAGGACTGACCCTGGCTGAGGCTGTGGTTGGGCAGTTGGTTGAGTCCGTGACCCAGCTGATCCAGCAGCCAGAGCTGCATGCGTATGAACGGCTCGCGTCCCTTCTGAGTGAGTTTACTCCAGGGTTTAGGTCTGGATAACATGTCACTCACACTGCCCTGAGACAGACCCAACACCTGCGAGAGACACAGAGACAGCTGAGACATTCAAAATAAGTCTGAAGTTATGTCAAACATGGACAGAAGCCACCATTGCTTTTCACTGTCAACTATCCTAGTGATCACTAGATGGCAGCAAAAGACAACTCACAAAACAAGAGCTTCAGTTCATTACAGGACTCAAAGTTTGGGTCAGTAAGATTTGTTTTTAAAAACTTTCATTCAGAAGAGATGCAATGATCAAAAGTGACAGTAAAGACATTTATGTACGTGCCATTTATTACGTACAACACAGAAGCTCTACGCAATTATACTACGTGAAATCTCGAGGCAACAGAGATGGAAATGAATACTTGATTTTGACGTTATTTTTGCTTGTTTTTTTGCGCTCAAAAAGTATTCTTGTCGCTTTATAAACTTAAGATTGAGCCATTGTCGTCACTTGGACTATTTTAACGATTTCTTTAATAACTTTTCTGGGATGGCAACAGAATTTTCATTTTGGGGTTGAACTATCCCTTTTAAGTTTATTTTTTTTCAGTTTGAAATGATAAAATGATATATCTAGAGTTTAAAATGAAGATTAAGTACTAAATTAAGACAAAAAAGTACTTGATTTCATATGTTTTAAAAAAAAACTATTCTAAATGCAATATTCATATTATTTTGCATGGATTGAAGTACGAGATCAGTGCATTGCAATTGCATGCAAACCTGGTTGAGGTCACCAACAAGAAGACATAGAAATATCAGTTCAAATTCTTCTTCTTCAAAAAATACAAAATAAAATAACCGCAAGGCAAGCACTGTGGTCTAATTTCCTTTTTTTAAACAATATGCACAGATTAATCATTCACAATAAGACCAGAAACGTGTATTAAGCATGTAAATATAGTTTTGATTTCATTTAACAAAAAAATCAGAACTTAAGAGGAGAGTTAGATATGAATGTTTAGATGTGGGTATCAGATACTAAATCAGATTACATTTGTGTCAGTTTCAGGACACACAATCCCACCTTCTCTCCGAAGATCCTCTGGCAGATCCCGTTCTTGGCCAGCTTCTCCTTCACCTGCCGGGTGAGCTCCAGGGTGTCCACCTCTCGGTACATGTACATCTCGTACTGCTCTGGGGTCAGCGGCGGGACGGTGGGCTTCAGGGTCCGAGGGATGTACGAGGGGAAGTAAGACACCCGTCCCGCTCCGCAGGGCGTCTCCCCGCTGACCGACACGTCCGGCTCCACCTTAATCTCCACCTGCCGACTCAACGCGGGCTCATCCTCCGGCGCGGACGCTTCCTCGCCGTTCACGGGACAGTCTCCGTTCTCCATCCGAGGCCAGGGGCGAGGCATTGACGTGGAGGAAGAGGAGGAGAGCGAGGGAGAGACGGAGGTGAAGGGGTGCGAGGTGCCGCTCATTCCCATCACCACAGCGCTGCGCTCCACGGACCAGTGCTGGTCGAAATACGAGCCGGCTTCCCCGATCTCAGACTTGACTTTGCGGATGATGTTCTGGACGAAGGCGGCGGGGGACAGGACGCTGAGGGGCGTCTGAGGGCTGCCGGTGGGATTGGACACACACACCGGCACTGATACTCCCTCTTCTTGTTTGATGAAGGGCGATGTGGGGGGCGGCTGAGGTTTGCTGGGATCCTGCGGGACGAGGCGTTCACTGGCGGACCCCCGACCGCACACCTCCATCTCCAGCAGGGCCTGTTGCTGCGCCTGCATCTCCCGACGGGCCTGTTCCAGGATGCTCTTGATGGTTTCGTCAGAACCGCTGCTTCCTCCAGAGCTGTTCCGGCCAGATGAACATCCCAGAGACGACTTACAATCCCCTGTGCAACACAAGAGCACAGGCATTACAGGACAAGCTGCATTTGGCAGACGCTTTTATCCAAAGCGAGTTACATTGCATTTTTTCATTTCATTTATTATACAGGAAAATTTAAGAGCAACAATTTAGTTACAGTAAACGGGCCTGACTCGGTTTAAAACTGTTTTACAGCAGATTCCTGTTCTGCAGCATCATAGAACAATAAACACAATTTCAACACATTTATACAAGACATCATTATTGACTAGACTGATACAAACAAGTAAAACATTAAATACGGAAAACCGAGACTAAAAACAGTACATGAACAATCAGTGTGTAGCTACAAGTATGACTGTTAAGAAGAAACAGTTTATATGACTTTTTGAAATATGTGAAGGACGATAATGTTCGAATGTGATAGGGAATGTCATTCCCTAAGGTACACATTTACATTCTTGTCAATTCTTGCTTTCCCTGGGAATCGAACCCGTAACATTGGCGTTGCAAGCGCTAACGCTCTACTGTTTGAGCTACAGGGAACGTGAACATAATGTAATATTTAATACAAATGTATTTTAATAAATAATGTAATCTATTCAAATAATTTAATTATAATAAAAACATTCATCTAAATATAATGGTAATGATTATTATTTACTGTAAAATTCAAAACAGCAAGACTCACGGAAACAGTCACTCACACTAGAATATACAGTCAAGATAAAAATTATTCAGACACCAGATATCATTTTTGATATTTTTTTTTTTTTACTAGTGGGTGCAGGACACTATAGTTCATTTATGTGAGTGAGGAGAGCAAAATAAAGTAAACCGCGACATATTATACACCAAAATTCTTTATACAAAGACTACCAATAAAATGTAGAAAAATTTGGGACCAAAATGTATTCAGACGCTTTGAGATGACTTTTTTACACCACAGACTGAACAACATTAAGCGTTGCTTGGTAATTGTTTGAGCTAAATTGGTATTATCTAATTGTATTTAAATTTAACAGCTGATATTCAACATTATTATTCTGTGAGACAGTCTAACAGAAGGACGGACATATGTATGAACATAGACCAATAATTATGATTTATTAAAATACATTATATTAATATTTTTTATTTTATTTTATTATAATGTAATATTTAATACAAATATATCTTAATAAATAATATAATGTATTAAAATTATTTTAAAATAAATAACTATTATAAAAATATGAATCTAAATATAATAGTAATTGTTATTATTTAAAATAATTTCTTAATTATTAAATAAAGTAGACAGTGCAAAACAATGCACGTTGTGTGACCAGACCCATTTAAGATGTTAGTGTGTTTTGTTAGTGTGTTAGTTTTTGTTAGTGTGTGTTTCCTGAGAATCAAACCCATACTCTTGTGATTTCTTCTACCACTGCACACATAATTCTCTTAATCTGTACTTTTGTCTTGGTATTTCAACATTCTTTAATAAAGAAACTAAATGTACTCGAAAAGCAAAATTCTATAAGATATTTAGAGAATATATTTTCAGAGAATACATCTTTAAAATTATTTAGATTATTTTAAGTGCATACATCACTAAATTCTGTTTTATTTGTGCTGAAAACTATATGAATACTTCAGATGCAAAAACATCTAAGTCCGTCTGACATTTTTATTTTAAATGGCAATTTTTGTTTTAAATTTCACTCTTAATAGGGACATTTGTGAAAATAAGGCATTTCAATAACTGACTAATAACCGTTTCATTGTCATTAAAGTGAAATAGGAGCCTGATAAAAATGCTCATTTAAAGAAAAAATGTCAGACAGACTGAGGTTTTAGCATCTGAAGTCTTCATACAGTATGCGTACGCATCCATACTTTTTTTGTTCTTTTATAAATAGAATTATTATTATTTAAAATATTTCAGAATTTATCTGAAATATTTCATTGGGATTGAACCCATGACCTTGTCTTTGAATGCAAAATATATATATATAAAAACACATTTTTGTCTTTATATCTCAACATCCTTCAATAAACAAGATGAATTTAGATAAGAAGCCAAATTTCTTAAGACATTAAGAGAACCTACTGTCAGGGAACATCTAAATCTATTTTTTGATTTTTTAATTACATTTTATTTATAAAAATGTTTTGTATGTACCTCACTAAATGTTGTTATAGTTAGGCTTAAAAATATATTTAAGCATATGTTTATAATTACATTTTTTCTTCTACATGACAAAAAAAAGGTTTTAAATCAGGATGAAATTCTCTAGTGAGACAATTTTGTTTCTCAACTAAATGCATATTAATTTAGTTTTTTTTTTGTTTTGTTTTTTGCGCAGTGCAGAAGTAATTCTGAACCCCGAGTGCATGATTCCAACAAACATACACACATCCCGTTATGCAAAACAATCATATGAGCAGATCTGTGTGTTATTGTGTGCGGTTCATGGATTTGGTGTCTCATACACACCTCTTTGTGACTGGATCTCCTTCTTGGCCTGCTCTAGAATGTTTTTGATGGCATCATCTGACCCAGTTTCAGGAGTTCGGATGCGAGGAGTGATGCTCCCTGAGAGAGAGAAAGAGAGGGGGGGGGTGAGAGAGAGGGAGAGAGAGAGAGAGAGAGAGAGAGAGGAGAGAGAGAGAGAGAGAGTGAGTGGAGGTGAGGGAGTGAGAGAGGAGAGAGAGAGAGGAGAGAGAGAGAGAGAGAGAGAGAGAGAGAGAGAGAGAGTAGAGAGAGAGAGAGAGAGAGATGAGAGAGAGAGAGAGGTGAGTGGGCCGGCTGATCAGAGAGCAGATCCAAAGCCTTGCGTTTGATTGCTAGATCAATGGCCGCCTTTGAGAAGCTGGCATCAAGTGAGGGTGCGCTAACACGTGAAAGCTTTACTTTCAAAAGTGAGGAAGAAAACAGAGCCGTGAGAGCATCACAACAAACACAGGCTTCGGGACGAGTGCGGAAGTAGTGCACGAACACAGGGATGTTCAGGAAACTGGACTGGTTCTCTCTGGAGTCTGAAACACTTCTGTGAGGTTTAGAGACTGAGATCTTCAGGATGACAGACGGGCCCGTGGGATCGGTCAAAGACTTCAAACAGTTCACAACACATTTATCTTCCGTAATGTGGAATCAAATTAGAAGGATACAGCAGGAGGATAATAGCAGTTGTGATCTCGCTTGAAACTTGTCAAGAACATTTCAGGATCATATTCACCTAAATCTAAATCATTTTTGTTTTATACACACACACACACACACACACACACACACACACACACACACACACACACACACACACACACACACACACACACACACACACACACACACACACACACACACACATTTTAACGGCCGTGAAGATAATATTGTTATTGATATCATTATAGTATTTTTGTCTTGCCTTTATGAGATTTAAAAGCATTGCATTATTGTATTAACTGTAACCCAAACTTAAAGAACTGATTAGTTCACTTTTAAAAAAACTTTTACTGATAATTTACTCACCCCCATGTCATCCAAGATGTCCATGTCTTTCTTTCTTCAGTCGAAAAGAAATTAATGATTTTGATGAAAACATTCCAGGATTTTTCTCCATATAATGGACTTCAATGGGACCCAAACGGTTCAAGGTCCAAATGACAGTTTCAGTGCAGCTTCAAAGGGCTTTAAACGACACCAGACGATGAATAAGGGTCTTATCTAGAGAAACGATCCGTCATTTCAAAAATAAATAAAAAAGTTTAAGTTTTATTAGCACAAATGCTCGCCTTGCTCTATTCTGTGATGCGCGTTCGTGACTCTCCTGTTCAAACTCGTTCATCAAAATGAACAAATCTTTTTTTGAGTCATTTCATTCATTCAACGAACGAAATGACTCGAAAAAAGATTCGTTCATTTTGAACGAGTCTTTTTTCGAGGCATTTCGTTCATTCAACAAACGAAATGAACTAAATGACTCGAAAAAAGATTCGTTCATTTTGATGAACGAGTTTGAACAGGAGAGTCACGAACGCGCATCACAGAATAGAGCAAGGCGAGCATTTGTGCTTATAAAACTTAAACTTTTTTATTTATTTTTGAAATGACGGATCGTTTCTCTAGATAAGACCCTTATTCATCGTCTGGTGTCGTTTAAAGCCCTTTGAAGCTGCACTGAAACTGTCATTTGGACCTTGAACCGTTTGGGTCCCATTGAAGTCCATTATATGGAGAAAAATCCAGGAATGTTTTCATCAAAATCATTAATTTCTTTTCGATTGAAGAAAGAAAGACATGGAAATCTTGGATGACATGGGGTGAGTAAATTATCAGCAAAAGTTTTTTTAAAAGTGAACTAATCCTTTAACCCTTACTTTAAAATGTGATTGGTTAATAGGAATTTTGTGTTAGGACCAATAAGGATGCTGCTCTAAGAAGATTTTCTACTTGAAAAATTCACCAAATTTATCAAACAAAAATATTACCATGTTTTTTTTAACCAAAGTTAGTTATATATAACCCAGTTCAGCTGTATTGTCATGTAAATGTCAGTATTATTACTAGATATTATATATATATATTGGTTGGTGTAGCTAATGTGTTTGTGATGTAATAATTGATGTGATTGTGATGTAATGTCAATAAGGCGACTGCATCTTTAAACTGAAAGGCCGTAATGAGTGCTGGAGCTTCTCTGGGTCGTTGGGTTCACTCACCTCGCTGCCGAACCTGGATGGTGCGTAGAGCCAGGATGTTCTGCTCGTCTGACAGGAACTGCTTCATCTTGATGAAAGGCTCTTTGCCTTTGACCGTGAGTTTCCTCCAGGGTTTGGGTCGAGCCAGGATCTCGCTGACCGAGCCCTGTGACAGGCCCAGCACGTAGTGCCCGAACACACGCTGACCGATGTTGTGTTTCAGCAATTGCTCTTTCACCTGAAATGCGATTTCTGCAGTGTCCACCTGGTCGTCGTCTCCTCCCCCTGAGCTCCCGCTCTCCGATTGGTCGCTCGGCATGCCTGTCTCCATTGCGACTGGCATCGAGGCGCTCTGATTGGCTGACATGAGGGCCGCTTTAGCAGCGTAGAGGGCGGTGGGGAACGCCATGATGGAGGAGCCGTCTTTCTTGAAGAGGGGAGACAGGAGCTGCTTCTGCAGGAGATGATCTCCAGCATGCTTCTCGCCGGAGAAGGGGGACACGGAGAAGGGGCGGGGCAGGTCGTGGGTGGAGGAGGGCGGGTCAGTGGGCGGGGCTGGGCTGGAGGAAGTGCGCCCATCTATGGGCAGTGTTCCTGGAGGAGAGGAAAACGACCCCGCCGGGCGACTCACGCTCTTGCTGGAGTCTTCAGAATGACCCTCATCTTAGACACAGAGAACATACATGTAGATTTGTTAAACTGATAGTTATTTCTCTAAAATCTGAATGGATTAGCCATATAAAGACAACTACTAAATAAATAATAAATAAAGTACTAAATATAAATAATTATTAACTATTTTATTTAATGATCATATTTTATCAGAATAACTTTATTTAATAACAATGATAAAAAATAAACAAAAATATATAAAATTCATGCAATTATATATTTAATAAATAATGCATATATATATATATATATATATATATATATATATATATATATATATATATATATATATATATATATAATAAAAAACGCAATAAAAGCCATTTATACAGTTTAGAATTATTAAACAAAAATATTTGTAATATTTCCTTTTAATTTAATCCCTAATTTTAATTGATGATTAATTTAATATTTACAAACATATATAAATAATAAACACATTATATTAGTAATTATTTAATTTAATAACAAACATAGTTAATAAATTAAAAAACACAACAATATAGTTTAGAATGATACAATATAGCTTTATTATACAACATATTTTACCACATAAATACCACATAATTTCGTTGTTTGTGATTTTTATTAGTTAATTTAAACAAAAAAATAAGTCTATATATTTTTTTTATTTCAGTAGATCAAGTAAAACTAAATGAAAATGAGAAATGTGGCTTTGATAACCAGCTGAAATAAAATAAGTTTTCTAAAAATAATTTCAGTGATATTTTTTAAATGTTTTATTTTATTTCAGTTAAAGTTTATTTTACTTTAAGTAACAATTTTTTTTTTTTTTTTTATAATTTAAGTTTACAATAATAACCCTCCTACAAGGTACATCAAAGACAGAAGGGAAAAGTTTAGTGACGCATCCGTGTACGAAAACACACACTTCCTCACCGCTGTTGTGTAAAACTCTGACTTTATCCACAAGAAATTTGTGAGAGGGTAGAAAGGCTTCTTTGTCCAACAGCAGCGCCTCAGCGGTTTTGGCCGATTCCTACACACACACAACACACACACACACACACACACACACACACACACACACCACACACACACACACACACACACACACACACACACACCACAACACAATCTCATGATCAATGCAGATCTACATTATGCATGACGCTAGTGAGGCGTTCACACACAGATCACTGTGGCGTTTCCTCATTGACAACTGTTTTTCACGGGGAAGTTTATTTGTCTTTAGTTGAGCGGGTCCGTAACCTTATGTCAATATAATGCAATGCTGTTAAAACTCCTAAAGCTCTCTGCAGGAATAACACTCGTTTCACTCACCTGGGATGAACTCCCATTGGCTGATGCCAGTTTCATGGCTTTCAGGATGCTGAGGACACACAACCATACGTTAACATCCTCATCCTGAAACATCATCATCGCTATCGTCCGTGTTCCTGGAAACCTCACCTGAGTTCTGTTTTGATCTCTTCATAATCCATCTGGGACTGCAGTTTGGCCTCCAGGGTCTACAGACACAAACCAAGATGTTAATTATGGGTCATTGTTAAATCAATACAGTCATGAGAGAAGCTGAAAGACAAGCGATGGAGAAACAGACAATATGTTGTAGTCTGATCTGTCTGGTTTCTTGTCAAATTTATAAGAAACACACATTGATTTAAAATTGCATGAAAAATTGCTAAATTTTGCATCATCTTTTATGTGTTCACAGAGACTGGATTTATTTGATATATTATTACAATTTCAAAGAACAGTTTTTTTTATGTGAATACTTTTTAAAATGTAATTTATTCCTGTGATCAAAGCTGAATTTTCAGCATCATTACTCCAGTCTTCAGTGTCACATGATCCTACATTTCTGACTATTATCAATGTTGAAAACAATTTCAGTTTCAGTTGTTTTTTCAGGATTCCTCAATGAACAGAAAGTTCAAAAGAACAGCATTTATTTGAAATAGAAATATTTTGTCACTTTTGATGCTTAGTGAATATTAATTTCTTTTAAAAGGCCCTTTACAGAAAGAGAACAAAGCATTAAGTTTGTTTATTTACACAATTTTTGCACTATTTTACACACGTAATGGAATCTCTGGACTTCTGGATGTAATGTAAGTTGCCTTAGATAAAAGTACTGCAAATTATAAACATAGTAAAATGGATACTATGCATAAGACTGAAATCTGAAATCAAACTGAAATCATAATCAAACTAGCCAAAAATATTTAATAAACAACCTCTATGCAAGAGGTGGGAAATGTTAAAGTAACACTAAGTAACTTTTCCTCTTCGGTCGCCCTACTGGTTGGAAACAAAATTGTCCATTGCCGCTGTCGTAAATAATTTAGCCTACCGTCGCACGCACGCTCGCTGTTTACCCAGCACCGGCTTTAGAATGAACGATGTCCACAGACAAGGTAGAGTATGTTACATGATTTCATGAAAGGATGATGTATTGCGACATCAGAAACGAAGAAAAAACGAAATAATGACTATTGTAGCGCTTGACGTAAAGCAGTCGAATTTTGTAGTTCTTTTTGTGCACGGGTTCCTACCCGAAACCCGAAGTTACATAGTGCCAGTAAAAGCGATGGCAGACGTGTCATTTAACTTATTTTAAGTCGATGTACCATCACAAGGGTCTTGGAAATATATTATGAAGGTTGAAAAACTACTTAGTGTTACTTTAAGCCGGTGGTAAAAGTATACTTTTAAACTATAATAACCTGACCTCGTATTATAGCTACATGAATGAAGTTTGATTTGCTCTCACCTCTATAGCTTCTGACTTATAGGCCAGCTGCCGCTCCAGCTCTGCTATCTGATTGGCCGACGAGTCCTGGACTTCCTGTAAGGTGAACTGCAGTCTCTGGACGTTCTCGAGCAGTCTGAGGATCTCTCTGTCCTTGGAGAACAGCAGCAGCTCCAGCCGCGACAGTGAGCCCTCGTCTCGCTTCTCACGCTCCCTCTCCTGAGACCACCAATGAAAGGAGGAGATCAGGGGGACATGAAACTCTCTTTTCAACTTCAGAATACCATCCTGACTCTGGCTTCCTATAATCACATCGCCTCAAAGAGCCACTAATGAGGTTCCAGTGGTGTGGGAGCAAGTGATCATTTCCTCCTACTTCACTAACATTGGACATGTTAAGGTGGTAATTTGTGGCGAGGCGAGTCGTCCGGCTTTCATCTGAGAGAGAGACTGAGTCTTTACCTCCTTGGGTCGGTCTTCTGACGGGCCGGTCCCTTTAGAAGTGCCGGCGAACTCCCTCAGCCTCTCCACCTCCCTCTGGGCAGAATCTGCTCTCTGGCATCAAACACACACGTTTGGACAACTTTAGAGGAGATGAACATCAGGCTTGTGTGTACCGTAACCTCAAGAAGTTTTTATGCACTTGCATCGCACTCAACCTTGTAAAGTTTGAAATAATAGTCAGAAAAATCTAAACCGAACAGTTGAATTGAAACTGTGATACTCTAAGGCTATCCTCATGATCAAAACATTGCTGAAAAAACTATTACACACAATCAATTCTATCGTCTTATACTTTTTTAGCAAGTAAAAGACGTTTTAGTGTAACTGTAAAAACGTCCTCCTTCATCTTGTGGTTCACATGATGTGAAATCTGCAGTGATTTGTATGAAGTAAACATAAGATAATTTTTAGATTGTTAGTAATATTGCTAGATGAACACTTACTGGACTGAAGCAACTGAGGTTTACTTGATTATCCATACATTATTATTTTATTTTTTTCATGTTCAAACATGAGTATCAAATATGATCATCAGGCTTTTGAGGAAGCTTTATTTGTTCATCTATCAATCATAATTTTATTGCATTGCATTATATGTTTTAAAACTACAGAGCTTTGATCATAAAACATTTGATCTTGGTAAATATCATCTAACTAAGACATATTATTGGGAGATATTAATATGCAAGTATCTGCTATACTGTTATGGGAGATAACACTGATTTACATTACAAGCATCAGAATTTCATATAAATATCAGCATCTGCTCCAAATTGCATATTTTTTGCTCAGTTTGATCCTCTGATTAAAATTGCAATGTTTTCTCGTCCTTGAGTCTGAGCTCCATATCTTAACTATGTCATAATATATGTGCCATAAAAGCCTGATGTCTCAAATATGAATCTCATTTTTTTAATATTTTGTCTAATAAACTGTTGGATCATTTTTGTCAGGCTTTACAGGGTCAATGTGGTTTAATAATTGTGATAATATACTACCCTACTTCTCCATCTTACATTACAGCAGCACAAAAATTATAAAAGTCACATCAATTGCACACTAATGTACATCTTTTTCTGTTGCATCGATGCTAAAAAATGCTTCCTGCCTTTTTCAATAAGATGAACACACAGAGAGAGAAAAATCATTTCCCAAACACATCCATTTTACTTTAAGACCAAAATCACTTGAACGAGAATCATAATTATGACTTCCCAACTCGTACACAGGAGTTTCCCAGGAGGACAGCGTTCCCAGAAAAGCTCCTGCAGCATTTGAGCACAGATGACACTTGCTTTGATATTTTATTTCTAACACAATGATATTCACACATTTATAAGTAGAACTCTAGTGTCAATACTTTTTGTCTTGATTAGCACTGTTTTATTATTTCAAACTGTTTTTTGACAAATGTTCGTCTTTTTTGAAAACAAATGATGCTCACTTTGATATTTCGCATGCAGTGATTTTCAGACATTTTTTTTTCCCCAGTCAATGTTAATGCAGACTGTTGTTTAGTAAAATACCGGGCAATTTGAGCATCAATACAAATCAGGGCCAAACATTCCCAGAGATCCATAATCAAAGGAACAATCAGGCCGAACGGAACAAGAACGCCCTCGAAACCCCAATCAGACGAGATTTACAGGTGACGAGAAACATCCGCAGGTAAAACAGCGAGAGCGCGCGCGAGTTCTGCTGAGGTGCGTGTTTACTTGCAGGCACTTTCTTCTCAAACTGTTTACCTGCTCTGTCACACTCGGCCTGCTAATTAATGACTCATTTTCGAATCATTTATCTAAGAGCTGCTGGCAAAGGGAGAAAAAGCAAATCACAGTGGAAAAAAAGGAAGCAATCAGCGCAATAAGTAACTAACAGCCCTCCTCGTTCCCCACATCTCTCTCTCCCCTGTCCTCCGCCGCTCGCACGGCATCATGGGAAAGAGTGGCGGGTAATCACGGGCCTGCGAGAGCGAGGACGAGGAGGGTGGTGGGGGAGGAAGAGGGTCTAATTAAACTCGAAGCTTGATTAGGAAGGTGATTATCTTCACGACGGCAGCGTCTCAATCAGAGGCTGAGAGGAGGGCACACACACTCACCTGGTTGGCCTTCTCCAGGTTCACCATTAGAGCTCCCATCTCCTCCACTCTGGAAGACACAGACCACACGTTAAACATCAGAACACCATCACGGTTAATCGCACACACATTCGTGCCTCTAAAGTGATCAAAAGTGCAGAGCGACAGGTTCACTTAGTACCGGCCACCAACCAGAGGAAGTTATTTTGCCAAGCTACACGTTACACATAAAGTAATTAAAAAAACAGTGATTCGCTAGTCAACAGTCCCCTGATGCTATGAAACCCTAATACTGATAATTATGTTGTTTATAAATATACAAAATAAAGGTAACACTTTAGTTCAGGGTCCAATTCTCAGTTGCTTATTAGCATGCATATTACTAGGATATTGGTAATTTATTAGTACTTATAAAGCACATAGTAATGCCTTATTCTGCATGACCATATGTTACATTCTTAACCCAATACCTAAACTTAACAACTACCTTACAAACTATTAATAAGCAGTGATTAGGAGTTGATTGGGGCAAAAGTTGTCATTAATAGTGAGAAATGGACCTTAAACTAAAGTGTGACCAAAATAAATGTATTGTGTTTAATAATAAACAGTTTTTAAAGTGTAAAATGAATAACTTTTACTTTTAACTTAATACAAAATTTGATTAAAATATATATTAAAAAAAGTAAAATATTTTAAAATAAATTTTGTATTTAGTAAAATATGATGCACATATGTAAACTCGTATATAATATTCTATTATGTACATATGTGACCCTGGATCTTAAGTAGCACGGGTATATTTGAGGGAATAGCCAACAATACATTGCATGGGTCAAAATTATTACGATATTAAGTAAAGATCATGTTCCATGAAGATATTTAGTAAATTTCCTACCGTAAATGTATAAAACATTTATTTTTGTGAGTGAATGCAGCACAATCACGAACACAAATGCACAACTTTAAAGGTGATTTTCTCAATGTTTTGATTTTTTTGCACCCTCAGATTCCAGATTTTCAAATAGTCATATCTCGGCCAAATATTGTCCTATCCTAACAAACCATAAATCAATGGAAAGCCTATTTATTCAGCTTTCATATGATGTATAAATCTCAATTTCAAAGAAATGACCCATGTGACTGGTTTTGTCACCCAGGGTCACATATATGTAAAATATTATATATTATATAATGTTATATACACATGTAAAATACCTTTTTCACATGTTTAAATAAAAACAAATTTGTCTTGCATTTTTAGTGTGACATGGCTGGAAGTAAGAACTTCACATATTAACCCAGTTCATTAGGATAAAGATTCCTCAGACTGATTCAAACTTTTAGAGTTTATTTGATAGATTTATTAAAAGATATGCATGTTTATGACTGTTTTTGACTGCGGCAAGAGAAAGATGTGATGTCACAGATTCTTTCACCATCACTGAATATCAGAAAACACTGATGTTGGATACAAATATTATACATTGCTAAAAGCATTGCCATGTAAATCACATAGCTGACACAATACCGAACCCAACTACAGTATTTACACTGGGGTCCACGTGAATCTGCCTAAAAAGGGTCCTTGTGCTGCTCTCCAGAGAAACCCGTACACCACAAATAGAAGAAATAAATAAATGAACAAGTTCAAAAGTTCTTAAGGGAGACACTGAAGTCACTAAAATGCAAGCTTTGCTGTCATTAGAGTCGAGTGAGTCATATCTTATCTAGCGGTGTGTTCGGCATCATCGTATCCCAACATGCCCACACACGCGTGCGCTCGGCACAATCAGAGAGCTCTCATTTGAATAGCGTCTCGGGGAGATTATTCATAAGGTTTGTTTGAAGTTCAACGGTTTCCTCTCAGCCATCAGGGAGTTGATTTTCAAAAGGTGGAGAGGCAGCGGAATAAAGAAAAGTGAAAGATTGATTAAACATGCGAGTCTCTGAGGTTGCGCTAAACAAAGATACCTTCTCAATTAGACGAGATTCGCTTTAAGAGCACAATCAGAGAAATTTAGTCTGAAGAGAGGGCCGTTCAGTGCGCTCGTGAGCCGCACGGGCCTTTGAGTTTCTCAGCCCGTCTGAGTCAAGATCGCTAATGCTGTCGTATCGTCAGCGGACTTTTGTTTGCTGCAGAACGAGAATCGGATGGAAATTTGTCAGCTGAACAGAAATATCCTTTTGATCTGAGCCAAACAAAGGAGGAAACCCATCTGAGGTCTACCACATCAGAACCGGACCAGATTTATTTCAGGATTAATATGATGTTCTGAGACGAGCAAAAATATTAAAGGACAGGGTTTAAGAGCTCTGCATGAGCATTACGTTGTATATGAAATAATGTAATAGTATTTAAAGGTCAAATATTGTCAAAACTGATATTTTCTTGATTTTTTCATGATAACAGAGATCTAGGGGTTATAAAACTACCATACAAGTTTCAAAACAGTCGATCCACAGACACACACACACAGCCTGAGTAAAGTATCTGTGTCTTTTCACAAGCCGTTGTGACATCCTTATATTTGTGATGTCACAACTACTCAGTCACCAATGGTGCGTCACTCAGAAAACAACAGGCCAATCAGAAGAGAGGCTCTTGAATATTTGAGCTGTTCTTGGCAGAGCTCCTGAGAAAGAGCTGTAAAAATATATTGAGATGGTTTTTGGTAAATATATATTCTTAAGGACATCAAAACCTAAAATAAAACTTCAGAAAGTTGTACAATATGGGACCTTTAAGGTATAATTATATTTTACATATATGTGCACAGTATTTTGTGAAGCACATAACAGATGCGGTATCTCATAATGCAATGCACCAAAAGTGCTAGTCTGGAGAGATTTTGAAGTCAGTTGGTTAGGCTGGTTTTGGGTCAGAATCGAGTTTAGGTTGGGTATTTGACTAACTTTAACCCTTTAACTAAGGTCAGAGAAGTTACATTTTGGATGAGACTGGAAATGGTAATGGAGGTTTTGTGTGTCACCATGTTTCACAGAAGCAACAGAGCAACTTTTTTTTCATGAAAAAAAAGTTTTTGCTCTGTTTTTCTGAATTAACGAGTTAATTATCTCAGAATTACGAGATCATTTTTCATGAAAAAAGTTTTTGCTCTGTTTTTCTGAACTAACGAGTCAATTATCTCAGAATTACGAGATCATTTTTCATGAAAAAAAGGTTTTGCTCTGTTTTTCTGAATTAATGAGTTAATTATCTAAGAATTATGAGATACATATTTCTTGCAAAAAAAATCACTGTTTTTCTGAATTAATTTGTTACTAATTTGTTAATTTTGAGATAATTAAGTCATTAATTCAGAAAAATAGAGCAAAAACTTTTTTCCATGAAAAATCATCTCGTAATTCTAAAATAATTAACTCGTTAATTCAGAAAAACAGAGCAAAAAAAAAATTCTGTGAAAAATGATCTCGTAATTCGGAGATAATTAACTCGCTAATTCAGAAAAACAGAGCAAAAACTTTTTTCCCATGAAAAATTATCTTGTTAATTCAGAAAAACAGAGTCAATTTTTTTTCCTCAATTGAATGCAATACGCTTCCGTAGAAAATAGATGCTCCGCTTCAGACAAATCAAACACGTAGAGATGAAAATCACAGAAACTATTCCAATGAATACAAAGAAATAGGGGTGTAACAATATATCGCAATACAAAAATGCATCATTATGTATCGTGGATAGCGACAATATGTATTGTGTACATTTCTGTGTGAGGTTTTCAAATTCAAGTTTTAGTGTCAGTACTACATTTAACTATGTAATGTATAATAATGCAATGAGGGAATATTTGTGTGTCCTGATAATGCCAAATGTCTGATGTTACCAGTAAATGTGTCCTAAATTATTTTAAAAGTATCTAGTCAATGACAGATTGCAATCATATTCGTCTAAAATAATCCTGTATTTTCAGCTTCAGAATCATGAATATGTTTATTCTGGTACCAGCACCGAGTCCAAGACTATTCATTTACACCCACAATGTAATATTTAAAATTTAGCATATTAATCAACAGTATATTTTTTGTTAACCTTTTATCATGTCTTGGAGTATCGCAATAATATCGTATCGTGAGTTCAGTATCGTGAAATGTATCGAATCGTGACATGAGGGAATCGATACACCCCTACAAAGAAAGATCAGCATAATATGGACACATGTTTCCAGTCGCCACAGTGAATAAGTGTCTTACTTTTCCGCCTTTTCCGTGTCGTATTTACACCTCAGCTCCTGCAGCTCTGTCCGGGCCGAGGTCAGCGCTGTAAGACAGAGACACGGTGCAATCATTGACCTCTGACCTCATATCAAGCCTCAGATGACCTCAGTGTTTGATATGGATCTTACATGACTGAAGCGCTTTGATCCGGTCCTCAGCCTGGGCGAGTCTGACAGGCAGTGAAATGTCTGATTCATGTTCCTCCCTGTGGAAACGGAGAGACATCGCAGAGATCAGAACAGGAAGTGGCTGAAACCCCCGCTGAGAAACTATGAAACCGCTGGAAACCAAAAGCTGATTTCATATAAACATCTTATTCGGCGGCGCTGGATTACAGTAGCATACTACTCATACTACTTCTGCAGTATGTAAAGTTTGAGAAATGTGAAGTATATAAGCACTGTGTAATAATGCAATGAATTTGACTGACGAACAATCAGCATATCAGTCACAATTCTTAAAATTTTTACTTAAAATTAGATTGAAAATTATCATTTAATTATATTTCATACCAACCATTTTTGATATACCAACTAGACACCACTCAATGAATTAAACATGCATAGGTCATGCAACAACAGAACAAACGTAGTATATATTTGTGTGTATACAGCACAGTATGCAGTAAAGCCATGCTATACGCAGTATTATTTAATGTGTTGACGTAATTTCCACTAAAACAGGAAGACAGTAGAAGCCAGAGCCGTTGAATCGTTCCCTATCCCCTATATAGTGCACTATGTGCCATTCACTATGTAGAAAATAGTGCATGTGTGAACAAGTGACCGATTTCAGCCGCAGCCTCAGCATCTATTTATAATGTAGGGGGCGGGGCTTCAGACTCTAGAGAGCATTTGATTGGACAGTAAATCTGATAAGAAGCTAAAGTGCAGCGTGATGTCATCAAAATCAGAGAGAGTGAGAGACTGGAAGTTTTGAATGCTTATATCCTTCTAAAAGCAAATTTTGTCATTATTTTGGAGCAAACTAGCGTTATTGATAACAGTAAGAATAACATATCCATACTAAAAGCCAAAAAACTTAAATTTTGATTTAAATGACTTTAAAATCTGAACAAATTCTGGTAGATCTTCCAGTGTGTTACATACCCATCCTGCGGGTCCTGATGGTTTTGGAGCGGGGCGTTCTGTGTGCTGTTTGGTGTCATCATGGGCCGCTGGGTCGACGCCTCCCCCGTCTCCACGGTTACAGGCCCCTCCTCTGTGTGTTCTAAACACAGTTATTTAAATGTTGTAACATTGTAACCTGGCCACATTCTCTTTGGAATAACAAGTGCAACCTAACAGTGTTAAACAAATATTTGAAAACATTTTAAAGTTACAATACTGTTCTAAAGTTTGGGATCAGTGTGTTTTTTTATATATTTTTTATGAGATTTTAATTCAGCAAGGATGCATTAAATTAATCAAAAGTTAAATTAAAGACATTTATAATGTTGCAAAAGGTTTCTATTTCAAATTAATGCTGTTTTGTAACTCTTAAAAAATGTATTATGGTTTTCACAAAAATATGAAGCATCAGAAATCATAATATTATAGTGATTTCTGAAGGATCATGTGACACTGAAGACTGGAGTAATGATGCTGAAAATCCAGCTTTGATCACAGGAATAAATTACACTTTACAATATATTCACATAGAAAACAATCACGTTATTTTGGACTCGTTATGCTTCATCATCGTCACGGGCACTCATTCTGTTCATCTGTGCACTCATGAATCCCCATCATCATCATCACCTGTGTATCTGTTCAGTTCTGTTTCAGTTCGCGGTCCGGTCTCGTCATTTGTGGAAGTCTTGTATGTCGCTCTGTTCCTGTTCGAATTACCTGTTGGATTTATTAAATATTACCTTATTGTGTTTATACAACCAGCCCTGTGACAATTTCACAATATTATTGTTTTTACTTTAGTTTTGATCAAATAAATGCAGCCTTAGTGAGCAGAAGAGACTTCTTTCAAAAATATACAAATCGTACCCACCCAAAACCTTTGAACAGTAGTTTATGTCTATCAGACAAGAACTGATAAGAATGGAAAATGTGTAGCTTTAAATGCAATGTAAGTCTTTGGATAAAAGCGTCTGCCAAATGCATACATGTAAATGTAAATGTCTAACATTTCTCAAAAGCACTGGATATATCACCATGAGTCTGTCTATCTCCTTCAGTCTATGTTATGATTAGTCTTCAACATCTATGATGATCTTAACTTTGAACGTCTCCAGGAATCATTATAAGGTTACATAGCTATAGTTTGTCTATAGAAATCTATATAAATATATATAGCAATAGAAAATCTGACTTGACCTTTGGGGGCATGTGGGGATGGACTCATTTGCAAAAATAATTAAACAATCAATTCCTAAATCACGAATTGGTTAAGGTTAACGTGCGTGTGTGGTGTGTGTGTGTGTGTGTGTGTGTGTGTGTGTGTGTGTGTGTGTGTGTGTGTGTGTGTGTGTGTGTGTGTGAGTTGGTTTATGTGATTTATGAGGACACAAATTTGTATTATGACATGTTATGACCATTACACTGGTATTACAACTTATGGGTGGTTTATGAGGACATTTCAAAAGTCCTCATAAATCAAATGGCTTAAAAAACATAAAAAACAATGTTTTATTAAAAAATTTAAAATGCAGCATGTCTCCTGTGATGGGTAGGTTTAGGGACAGGGGCAGTGTAGGGGGATAGAATATATAGTTTGTCCAGTATAAAAACCATTACGCCTATGGAGAGTCCTCATAATGCTGTTGCACCAACATGTGTGTGTGTGTGTGTGTGTGTGTGTGTGTGTGTGTGTGTGTGTGTGTGTGTGTGTGTGTGTGTGTGTGTGTGTGTGTGTGTGTGTGTGTGTGTGTGTGTGTGTGTGTGTGTGTGTGTGTGTGTGTGTAGACTCTGACCTGCTTTGTCAAGGCACTCCAGGTGTCTCCTCCGGTTCTCAGAGGTTTCTTTGTCCAGAGCATCACCTTCAGGGGCCGAACGCTGAAGATCTGCCAGTCGCTCCTGTGTGGCTTCCAGCAGCGGAGCCGGATCTGTACAAACACACACATTCAAAGAGACATTAAGCTAAATCAGTGTGCGGTTACCTGGGAGAAAACAGCTGCATTGTCCACAGTCAATAGTGTAGCGATTCATGAAGCACCGCTCACACTGAAGTCACTTTAAAACCAAACAGCTTCTGTTGATCGATGTGGTGAATGTGCATGACCAACTTTAACTTAACCCAGACCATGACCAACTTTAACTTAACCAAGACCATGACCAACTTTAATTTAACCAAGACCATGACCAACTTTAACTTAACCCAGACCATGACCAACTTTAACTTAACCAGACCATGACCAACTTTAACTTAACCAGATCATGACCAACTTTAACTTAACCCAGACCATGACCAACTTTAACTTAACCCAGACCATGACCAACTTTAACTTAACCCAGATCATGATCAACTTTAACTTAACCCAGACCATGACCAACTTTAACTTAACCAAGACCATGACCAACTTTAACTTAACCAGACCATGACCAACTTTAACTTAACCCAGACCATGACCAACTTTAACTTAACCCAGACCATGACCAACTTTAACTTAACCAGACCATGACCAACTTCCCAGACCATGACCAACTTTAACTTAACCCAGACCATGACCAACTTTAACTTAACCAAGACCATTGACCAAACTTTAACTTAACCCAGACCATGACCAACTTTAACTTAACCAAGACCATGACCAACTTTAACTTAACCCAGACCATGACCAACTTTAACTTAACCAAGACCAATGACCAACTTTAACTTAACCCAGACCATGACCAACTTTAACTTAACCAAGACAATGACCAACTTTAACTTAACCCAGACCATGACCAACTTTAACTTAACCAAGGCCATGACCAACTTTAACTTAACCCAGACCATGACCAACTTTAACTTAACCCAGACCATGACCAACTTTAACTTAACCAAGACCATGACCAACTTTAACTTAACCATGACCATGACCAACTTTAACTTAACCATGACCATGACCAACTTTAACTTAACCCCGACCATGACCAACTTTAACTTAACCATGACCATGACCAACTTTAACATGATCAGAATCATCTGTGGGGAAATATTAAACCCTCTTGTGAAACTCCTGATCCTGTGTTGATTCCTATCGAAATTTTTTACTCATTTGCTCATTTAATTTGTCATCATTCCTATTTAAAACATCAGTAACACTTTACAATAAGGTCCCATTAGTCAACATTAGTTAATGCATTAACTAACAATGAGCAATACATTTGCTTAATATTAACAGATAATTGTTTTTGGTTTAATAATGCATTAGTAAATATTGCAATTAACATTAACTAAGATTAACACATGCTTTAGAAGTATTGCTCATGGTTAGTTCCATGTTAACAAATGGATCCTTATTGTGAAGTGTTCCCGAAAAATCCCACATCAGAACGAATCAAGATATTCCCTCTATATCAGGCCTAAAAACCACCAAGCTCAGCTGCTTAACGTGCTCCCAAATACTTATCTAGACAAATCCAACAAAGTAGAAGAGGATAAAAAGTCACCCAAAAAAGAAATAGCATATATATGTATATAAAAAAGGTGAGATTCTTTAGCACAACAGAGGAGCTGTTTTGCAATGCATGTGTCTCAGCGAGGGGCCCATGGGGCCAACTAGGAGGCTGTTTCTGCGCTAACAAGTCTCCTCTGGATCATTTGATCATTTAAATTATTATGCCAGGAATCCTCAGGAGGCGACTCGGCTCTCCACATCACAGGGCTGTTTTTAATCTTCCGTCTTCCCTTTCTTCCCCTGAAAAAGTTCAGCTCTGCGCGGCTCAGAGAGGAGTCGTGCTCCTGTTGTGTACCTGGCAATGAGGTGACTCCCCGAACCGAGGAGGCTCATGGGACACGGGGAGGGGAGATACAAGTCTTTCAACAACACTCCAAAAGAAGAGGGAAATCGCTTCTCTTTCCTCCTCGACCCGTGACGGCTTTCATCCCGCGCGACAGGGGTCCCGATCCGCTCACCGACTCAACCGGAGACAGATCCGCTCTCTGCAAAACATCCCTGGAAATGCGCGGCGCGGACAGAAGATATTTCCAGTTCGACTGAATGGAGGTCAGGCGGGGAGGCCGCGAGGGCGAGTGGCGTATTTAATAAATCAGGAGATTAAAAACAGTCTGCGAGACTTTAGAGCGCCGGTATAAATGCAGAGCGCATGCACGTGTGCGCTTTGTTACAAAAGCACGGTGGATATTGCGTCAGTCACTTGGGACACTGCTTTTAAGAGTAGTATAACTCCTTTTACACAAAGACGACGGATTAAATCAGTGCGCATCAACTCCTTTATCGCTTTCTTTTAAGTTCTAATGATCAAACCCTTCAGGCTTTATTCTCAAACGCAACCAGAGATTCTCCTCAATCAGAAAAACTCGGCAAACTTGATGCATTTGTGAGATGGCAGAAATCACATTATGGAAGCCGCTGAGATATTAAAGTGTGTGTTTGTGCATCTGAATGATGTCTGGATGCATCTGGATTAAACTGTACTGGGAAGTGATCAAACCAGAGACACATTGCATGTGGCTTCTGCTTAATTTCCAGGGAAAGAAACCAATAACACAGTATCAAAGGGGATATTTTTTTGCACATGTACCAAAGCAATACTACATTTTTATTTATATTTATTTTTCCTGGCATGGTCCCATAGCATTTCTGTTTTCGAGTTGTACATCAGATGCCATGATATTCTAGGAAAGACCATGAAGTTCTATGTCCAGTAAATACTGAAAAACATGATTTTCAGTACCATGGTAAGTTTCAAAATAACATAGCATTATCATCTGATTTTTGGATGGTACTTTTGAATTCATGTACAGTGCTATTTACATGATACTACAAATACTATGGTATTTAGGAAATATATCATACCATAGAAAGCCAAGTAAATCCTGAAGTACATGAATTTCAGTATCATGGTATATTACCTTATAATGTACCATAAAATTACCATAAACCATCATTCTATCATTTTTTTACATTTATGTACCATGGTATATATGGTACTCAAGGTCCTTAAAAAGTCCCATGTTACTATCATGCTTTTTTTGACAACAAGGTATTCTTGGAGTAAAAATGTAAATATTCCCTATATAATACACCACCCAAAAATTATGACATTCTGGCATCATTTACTGATGGAAGTCAAAAGAATTATGTACAGGATTAATTTCAATTCAATCTAATTCAATTCAATTCAAATTTATTTGTATAGCGCTTTTCACAATACACATTGTCTCAAAGCAGCTTTACAGAAAGTGCATTTCGGAAATGTAAATAGAAAAATACAGTTATTCATGTATTAATTTAGGGCATAACATATCGCCTGTATATATCTCTGTCCTCCACTATTTTGCTTTTCTTTTACATGCCTGTTACATGCTATGTTACATCAAAATGTATGTCTTCTTGCATATCTGATCTATTCATTATTGTTTTCTCCATCCGCTTTTTTGCTTGTTTAATTGCTATAACTAGCAGATTGCCTGTCTCTTGTCTGTCTACTGTTTGTAATACTTTGTGAAGCGACCTTGGGTTCTTGAAAGGCGCTATAAAAAATAAACATATATTATTATTATTATTATTTTAAGATATCGCCTAATTAATTATGTATTATAATTATATAGAATGTCCAAGTAGAACACATAATTAAATTAACTGTGAATAATGTAGTTTTATATATATATATATATTGTAAATATATTTTTTTTTTGTGGAAAAATATATTTCATCTTATACTCCAAGTATAAGTAAATATGATGTCTATGGAGGAAACACTTTTGAAAATCAGTTTATCATCGCATGCTAGTTTGTTTTCCCCCATAAAAAATGATGTCAGAGCTGCAATACTAAAGTAACAGTCACGTTCATTCTGTCCAATTTACTTTGTGCTGTAAAGTTTATTCATGTTGATTACGGCGGCTATTAGAGAGTGCCAAACATATTCTATCAAATCAGATGCAATCATCCCCTGATTAAATGAAGTGTTAATGGCAGGTAAAGGAGGACGAGTCTCGTTCTCGAATTGGACATCACAGATCGCCGATTATCTTTAAATGAATCTGTCCTTTAACCGTCCATGTACATACACTGCTCGTTTTCTCATTTCTCCATAACTTCATTACGCTTGATTGGATGTTTGCCTTCAGGTCATGTTAACTAATACCGGCAACCCCCCTTATAGACTGTTATTAATCATAACCACGCACACAAAAAACAAAACAATCAATTTCTACATGTGTACAGAACATTAATATGAGAATAAAGCGTTTGGGGAATGTTTCTGGTAGTATGTTAAATCCCACACATAACCATACTGGTGGATGTACTGTGAACACAACCTAATTCTTCTTTATTGAATTACCAGAGGTAAAGCCAAAACAGTTTTTATTTTTGAGATAACAAATGGAAACCATCAGCTGAATCAAACACGCACAACAAGAGGTCACATGACGATGATGTATACTACTCTCCATCACTGCATGCTCCATATTGTTTCATAGACTATTTCAAAAAGAAGTATACAGTGCACAGCATGCGGTAAACACTACATGTGAACCCAGCCTTTGTTCCTGACGCTCAAACACAGCATGCTTCTCGCACACCAATATCATGAGTACAACAAAAGCAAAAAAACTTGAATAAAATGTAAATCAGTTTGGATAAAAGCATCTGCCAAATGTATAAACGTATACTTCTGTTCGAATGTACTTTAAAAAAATAAAAAAAATAAGCAAGGATGAATAAAATTGACCAAAAGTGACAGTTATGAAACTATTGTAAACCTATTGAAACTAATGAAACCTTATTGTAAAGTGTTACCAAAAACCCCTTTGAAACATTATAAATGTCTTTACGTATATTTCTGTTCAAAAGTTTAGGGTCAGACTTTAAAAAAAAAAAAAAAAAACTAATACTTTAATTCAGCAAGTAAATAAAATTGACCAAAAGTGACAGTAAAGACATTTATAATGTTTCAAAAGAGTTTTTGGTAACACTTTACAATAAGGTTTCATTAGATGAACTAAGAATGAACAATACTTCTACAGCATAGAGCTTAGTCAAAGTTAATGTACAACATATATTAATATATTATTAAAATTAAAAGTTGTATGTATTTCTTAACATTAATGAATGCACTGTGAACTAACATGAACAACCAATGAACGACTGTATTTTTATTAACATTAAAAAAGTACTGTAACAAATGTATTTCTCATTATTAGTTATGTAGTTAATGCATTAAAAATTAACAAATGAGACCTTATATAGTTTTACAGATGTTTTAATTTCAAATAAATGCTGTGTTCTTAACTTTCTGTGCATCGAAAAATCCTGAAACTTTTTTGATCAAGGTTTCCATAATAATATGAAGCAGCGCAACTGTTTTCAGCCTTGATAATAATCTGAATTTTTTTTGAGCAGCAAATCATCATATTATAGTGATTTCTGAAGGATCATGTGACACTGAAGACTGGAGTAATGATGCTGAAAATTCAGCTTTGATCACAGGAATAAATTACACTTCAAAACATATTTACATAGAAAAAAGCTATTTTAAATTGTAATAATATTTCACAATATTACTAATTTTATTGTATTTTGGATGCAGCCTTAGTGCAAGAGACCTTTTCTCTCAAAAACATTTGGACGGTATTTCACGAGTCACCAGATCTACTTCAGATTCCCAATAAACAGTG
>CM070836.1:35077171-35087171 GCA_036326025.1 Chrosomus eos | reverse complement strand
AATAAGCTAATTCAAAATATAAAACAAATCTTAATGTCTGACATCATTTTGCTTGTTTTAAGGAAGTTTGGAATTTTTTTTTAAATTACTGGAGTATATTACACTTGTTTTATATTTTGATATTTAATGCAAAGGCATTTGTATACTGTATGTCCAAATACTTTGAGGCAACTGTATTCAGTCACATTTCCATGCACACAAACTCTACAATTACTTTATATAATTTACCGTTATTTCATCAAGCAAGCCACTTAAAAATGCCATTATTTCCATGACGGTCTGTCAAGTGGATATAGTGTACTGTAAGATACTCTGAGACACGTGAAGCCTTATATATATTCACCTTCTCAAACACACACACACTTCAGTTTTCTCCCTGTGGGCTTGTTCTCTATAGGGACTCATTGGCCGGGCAGCACTTTTATGAACATAATGCATTATTAAACATCTCAAACATCTCCTGGGCTTTGTGTTTATTACTGCTCTTACAAATCATCAGTACATAATCTCTAGCGGCCCACAGAGATCTCCACAACAACACACACCACACCACAACACACACACACACACACACACACACACACACACACACACACACCACACACACACACACACACACACACACACACACACACACACACACACACACACACACACACACACACACACACACACACACACACACACACACACCTCTAGCGAAGAATCCCCTGAAAGAGTCACATCTTCAACAATAAGACACCCAGAGTGTGAACTACTAATGAAACATGTGACCCGGTCCCGGAGGACCTCGGGACCATAAACAACCAGAATTCAATGTTTCTTTATTTTCTAGATGAAAAGGTAAGTCTAAGCGTGTTGTTTTTTAAGGGTGCAAAACTACAGTATTTCATGTGAGTTTCACCTTCAGTCTGGAGGAAAATAATGAACTACGCAAAATACTGTCACTCTTCCTTGAAAACAGTGACAAAGAGGCTTACAGATGCGTGAGGAACTACCAGTGTGAAAATACATCCCGCTGTAAGCGTTTCAATACACAGATGATAAATTACATCTCAAACTGTCATGAACTTTGAATTCTTGAATGGTTGAAGTTATAGTTCACAAGCATTTACTGGCCATCATGTATTTCCAGACATGTATGACTTGAATTTCTTGAGCAAAAAAGGAGATGCTGATCAACGTTGAATGAGGATGCACACCGTCAGGCTCCAAAAAGTTACCAAAAAAACATCATAAAAGCACCGAAAAGAGGTTAATATGATTCATGCACTCTATTCCAAATCACATGCCAAGTTTGTGTGAAGAACAGAACCAGATTTAAGTCATAATTCACTGATACACGGATCTTAAATATCATGTTTTCATTCAAAATACACCATGTTTGACAATGATCAGCAAATGCAACACAAAGGATTCAGGATTTATGTCACTGTGATTTAATACTCAAATGTATTTTATGTATTCTATTCGTTTTATTGTTTTACCTTTGTCCCATATGCATTCTCAATCTTAAACTATGAAAATCTATCTTTAAAAAACCCTAATTTTTAAGAACAACTATTGGTCTGTTCATCAAACAACCATCAAATGACTTGGAATATAATGCAAGATTCGTATGAACTACTTTAATAACAATTTAATGATGCTTTTTGTCCTTTTTTGAGTCTGAAGTATGCAAAACGAAAGTTAAAGCCCAAATTTAAGCCGTAATTTGCTGATTCACACAGATCTCAAATTTAATATTTTTATTCAAAGTGGGGACATAAACCCCCTGTTTGACATCAGTGACGCCAAATGCCACATTAAACCCAAATAATTTGAGCGCTAGCCTATGGAGGAAGATTACCAGTGAATGATGACTTAAATTTGGGTCTGTCCCTTAAACAAAGCATCAAATGACTTCAGAAAACTTTGTATGAACTACTTTTAAAACACTTTAAATAAGTTTTTTGTCCTATTTAGAGCCTGACAGTAGCTACTGTATAATTAAAGTGGTCTGGGTGGTTATTTTATATCGTTTATGAACACTGAGGTTTACAAATGAGTTCACCTGCTGAAGTGTGGCGCAGTACCGCTGGTCACCACTAGCCCGCGCAACAGCACTAGCATTCATTAGAGAAAGCGGCAGGTTTACAGGGTCTTTCATGACAAAGGCGTCTTCAGAGCCGGCTAAAGTTCGGTCCTCTCAAACAGAGCTCGTTTTGGTCTACACGCAGAGATTTCCTGAAGATCCAGAGCTCTCGACTGACATGAAAAGAGCAAGACACTGCCTCAGGGGTACTGGTGGAGGGAGAGGTGTGTGTGTGTGTGGGGATAGCCTACTGGTGGAGGGAGAGGTGTGTGTGTGTGGGGGTAGCCTACTGGTGGAGGGAGAGGTGTGTGGAGGGGGGCACAGGGGGATTATGGGTACAAAAACACAGGCAGAGGTAGAGCGCGCACCCGCGGCGCGTGTCTTACGGCGACGCCCCTGGCAACAGCCTCTCCAGGTGAGACTGATTCAGAGACGCCTTTGAGTGACAGTACACGCACACGCTCCTCTGGAGGGACTAACTTTGACTTTACCCGCTTTTCCTCCAGTAAGCGGATGCAGAAACGGAACGCATCCACATGACCGCGGGGCATGAATACGACGGCGCTAAAAACACATAACCGAGAGGTGTGTTATTTAGGGCGGGCGAAGGCTCTGATGATTGTTCTTGCAGGGGATTCGGATGGGGAACGTGTAACAGATGGCCTGTTAACAACATCAGGTGAGCCGCGAGCCTCCCAGAAGAACTACCTGAGAACGCTCCGAGTCGGACGCTTTTAGAAAGCAGACAACAGACCTTCCCTTAAGAGCCACACCTCAAGAGCTGCCAGATCTGAGAAAGTTGCCAATCGTGGAAACAGACAAAGAAATAAAATGTTTAACTTTGTTATGGGGGAAAAAACATGTTATTTTGGTGAACTCACAACACACACACACACACACACACACACACACCACACACACACACACACACACACACACACACACACACACACACACACACACACACACACACACACACTATATGTCTCCCGGGAATGTTTTTTCAACTGCAAGTGCTTTTATGTCCTGAAGGGTTGATTTTTATTAACACTAACTGAAATAGCCTAAATAATTTTTGTTGTGTGAATTCTACTTTCATTTTATTTTTAACATGGAAATTTCCTTTTATATTTTGCTTTTATTGTTTTACCTTTGTCCCAGATACATTCTCAATTCCAAAATATGAAAAACTGCATACAAATATTTTTAATGACATTTGAATATTTATTATAAAAAAATTAATTCATATTTAAATTTTATTGTGTGAAATAAAATTCACCACACAATAAATATTGAAAATGTTTTTTGTACCCAAAATTATGATGTAATTTTCACCACAACCAACAATACTAACCATAATAACATTTTATGAGAAGTATTACATTTTTTATTTATTTTGGTGAACACACACACGTGTACACACAAACATTCTCAAATACCTAAGCACAAGCACGCACTCACAAAAACACTCACACACACTCACACGCGCATGCACACACAAACACGCGCACACACACACACACACACACACACACACACACACACACACACACACACACACACACACACACACACACACACACACACACACACACACACACACACACACGTTAGTCCAACAGCATTATGAGGACTCTCCATAGGCATAATAGTTTTTATACTGTACTGTATTACATTATTATGTACAAATTGGTGTCCTCATAAATCACATAAACCAACACACACACGCACACACACACGCACACACACACTAACTAAATTCAAAATTTTCAACACATTTCTTTGATGCACTTTTATGCCCTGAAGGTTGATTTTTATTAATACTAACAGAAATAACTAACTAGTTTCGTCATTTGTTATAACATGTTATAATATATGTCATGTTATTTTTAATACTCAAATGTATTTTATATATAAATTTTATAGTTTTAACTTTGTCCGTGATACATTCTCAATCTTAACACATGAAAATTCACCATACAAACAATATTTTAAATTATAACTATGGTCAAACACTGAAATAAACTGTAGAAAATATTTTAAAAAATACTTTTTTCACACAATAAATGCTGAAAAAGTTTTTTTTATACAAAATTGTTATTTTCACCACAACCAACAATACTAACTCTAATCATGTTTTATCAAAGGTAGACAAAATATTTTGAGAAATATCAAGGTACATATCACTTTTTAATTATTATATTTAGTTTATCAGAATATTTAAATTATAACGGGATATTGTATTGTGCATCATTTCCAATTAGGCTGTAATTTTGTCACAATATGCTAAACTTAAAATATTGTGTGTATTCAGGATACATAAAAGTATTAAATTACTCTTAGCAAGAAAAAAGTTGGGCACAAATGTTTAAAATGTCATTTCCACAATCAATGATGGAATGATAAAATATAAACTGAAGTCGCACATTAGTAGTAGACAAATGAAATAAACTAGTGAAAGTGCAAGATTATTTTCTAAACATCCATAGGGCCAAAAGTGCTAGAGTTGAGAAACACTCACATCTGTTTTACAATTATTTTTTCATAATTATACACAGCTGAACAATCAGGGATTCAATAATTGCTGACGAAACAGTAAAACAGAGCAAAACATAAGAACGTGGAAACGGGGAGTCATCATCATGTTGATCTCAGACAGAAAGAGAGACACACAGAGCGATTAGCATGTAGACCGTAAAGACGATCAGCATTTCCCCTTCTCCTCCTCCTGCAGTGAAAAGACAAACTCAACTCTTTGTAGATAAACAGATGAGCGGCATGTTTTGTGTTAACTTTATCAATACCTTACAAGCGGCGCATTAAAGCAGCGGTCGCAGGACTCTAACACTTTAAAGACGGCGGTCAGATACGAGTTTATCTGAAGAGAACCTCACGGAGAGAATCATAATACAGTACCGGTGAATAAATGTACTTTATTGGGTGTTTATGGGTAGGCCTAGCTACTATGATATTAGACTGCATAGCCTATAATAAAATATAATGAATTTCAAACCTAAACCAAACATTTTTTTTCAAAGATCAACAGTCTGTCATTAGTCTTTAGTCTGCCACTAAAAAGCGGCGTGTTGTGGTTCCGGTACACCAGGCATGCCAACGAAACGAATGAATGAAAATTCGCTTATCAATGTTTATCTAAATTCGCGCCTACATCTTTGTAGAACTTCAAAAAAAGAAACAGTAAAGATGTTTACGGGGGCCGACTCAACCTCCACGGACAGTTTTTAATATTTTATCACACAGATTTTGCTTTAGTATAATTTTCGGGACAATTAGGGTCGGATTCGGGATTCAGGACAGCAGCTTAGATTTCGGGACTCTCCCGAATTTTTCAGGACGTCTGGTCACCCTAGCTGTGATATTATTACTAGGGCAACCCTAACCCTACATATTAAACTTTAGCACATAATTCATCCCACACTGATTGTGGCATAAATAATGAGGCTTACTTTTCTAAAGAGAATCTACAATTCAAATAATTTAATATCATCCTATCGCCTAGGCCTAATCTGACAACTAATTTTTATTGGAAAATAAAAGTATTTTTCAGAAATTCCAACGCTATCTCATGACCAATTCCTCGTGACCTCACTCGTACGAATTCGTTCGATTTGTTTAAACCCAGTGATATAGGTTTAGGTCATTCGTACGAATTGGGCAACTCGTAAAATATGTACGATTTAGCAAAAATCGTACGAGTGAGGTCGTATGAATTCGTACAAATTAGCCACCTCGCAAAATACGTACGATTTGGCGTGAGATTAGTGGTTTAGTGGTTTGCATGTAAACCCTTTAAAACAGGTTTTTATAATTGTGGCACTTTTGCTATACAAGTAAAGACAGATTGTGTTTGTGCTCTGATTATGAACACAAACATGTTGGATCAACGAGCATGTTGGTGTTGGAAGCTGAGCTAGTTTACTGTCCTTTATGCACCTGGAACGGTTCATTCCCCGGGATGGGGGGGGGGGGGGGTGACCTTGCTCAAAGCCAGAGGAAGGAACAGATTAATAGGTTGCTGTAGACAACAGGCTCACCCTCACAGATGGCAAGATCCGTCAGAGGTCGATACAGATGAAACCGTAGCTCTTTGCGGGGAGGTCGAGCTCTGGGTTACGCTAGCATCACACGAGACCCATGACATCTGATGGCCACGGCTTTGGGGGGAAACTCTGGCCACGTTTAACCACACTCACCCTTGGTAGCATGCAAATCAGAACGTGTTTTTGTGCAAAATGAACCAGCCGAAAAATTAAATAAATAAATGCCACTGACGAGGTCAAATGGAGTTATTCTCTGAGACTGGAATCAAAGATGGCTGATTTGAAATGCTCTACAGCAACTCTAAACAGCACTGCTTGCACAAAACACAGTTTCAATTGCACATAACACCGCTGCAATACTTTAAAGGGTAACTAAACCCCTGGTCAAAGCCTGACTCCACCCACTGGCAATATTTGAAAATGCTGGAAAAGTGGGCGGAGCCTAGCGGAGATAGAGGGGATGAACTGAGGGCAGTTAAATACTCTATCCTGATCGTTTTCAATACTTTAATTCCAACTCCTGACTCACTACAGTGGTTTTGACGAAACAAGATGGTTTTTACACTGCCAAGGGCGTGGTAGCTCGTACCAAGAGCATGGTTAGCTGGAACCTGCTTACATCAGCTCTCACCGCTTACGTCATGAACTACCGCAAACATCCAATAGGAAAATTCATCTGCAGTAGCCACCATTCAACCTGAAGCGGGCAGCACTCAGACGTTTTTACACCATATATTGTAGAGTTAAAACACTTTATACCCAAATGTCAAAAAAGTTACTTGAATCAATGATCACACACACAAATAGTGGTTAAAATTACCAACATGACATCATGACTTTTGCGTAAACATACACGCCACTTTTAAGTCAAGTGGCGTGTTATTTATACGCATTTTGAGCTATCTGCGTGTATGCGTGTATATCTACGCCGTTAAATGTCCGAGTGATTCCGCGTGTATGTACACGTGTAGATCTACATCTGAGGAGCGATATTTTTCTTCCTAGGATGGTAGGGAAAGACTCATAAATGGTATTAATCAGTGACGGGTAGGTTTAGGGACGGGGTTGGGGTAGGTCATATATTTATATATACAGTAATGTAACGTTAAGTCAATGGCGTTCATAAACACGCTGAAAAGCGATTATGCGTGTTGATAGCACGCCAAAAATGGAAATACGAATTGGCGTGTTATACATACGCCATTTCATGAGATCAGTCTGAAAATTACACTTTAAATCATACTGAGAAATCATTACTTTTCAGCACTGAATGACCTATAGGTTGCCTTATCCAAGTCAGTCAGAATGCATTCTGGGATTTCGGTCTAGTTAAGTTGCCTATGTTGCCTTAAACTGGGATAGTTCACCCAAAAATATAAATCCTGTCATCATTAACTCACAGTCAAGTTGTTCCAAACCTGTATGAGTTTATTTCTTCTGCCGAACACAAAAGATATTGTGACGAATGTCAGTAACTAAACATTTGATTTTTTTTTTCCATACTATGGAAGTCAACAGCTGTTTGTATTCTGTGTTCATCAGAAGGAAGAAATTCATACAACTCGTAACAACTTGAGGGTGAGTACATGTTGACAGAATTTTAATTTTGGGTGAACTGTCTCTTTAAGTTGCCTTTTTAAAGGGGTGGTTCGGGATTTTGGACATCAGACCTCATTTCCAAGTTAGCCTGTGTGTTAATTATCAGTGGAGACAGTTTTCAAAAATGTTCATCCAGTCCTTCCAGTTGTATAGTTCGCCGGTGCTAGGCTAGCACAAGTCAACGGTATATGCTAGCCTGCCATTAACAACAGTTTTACCCACTCCACAGTTCACCAAAAGTGAATAAATTATAACGCCAGACTAGCGATGTAAATGTCTGTTGAGAGAATAATGTTAGAAATCAAAGTACTCTAACTCTTTTAAATTTCCGGCTTTCCATGTTTTCACTGTTATAGGGTAGGGGGCGCTATGACACATCTACTGAACGAGTACAGAATATCCTGATCAAAACACAGGTGAAGAAGCAGCAGAAACAAGGATAGCACATGTAAGCAGAAATACACGATCATCAACATTAAACAGCAGATAAATCAAAACTGTCTAATGTCACTGAACGAAATGTCGACTGATGATGAATGATGTTGTTTTGATCATCGGTCTGAATCCTATTTGGATGGACAAAAATGCGATTTGATAGTTTGTTGATAAAAGTTTGATAGAAGTGATAGAAGAATGCATGAAACCACAATAAAATTTTTTTTTTTTTGTTGTTGTTTAAAAGCCAAGGCTTTATTCATTCTTTTGAAATATTGCATGTTAAGGCCATTGCACACTGAGTCCGAAATTCGCATCCGAAATTTGCGCACGTTAAAAAATAAATACACTTGAGTTGCACTCGAAAGTTGAAACTTTCGTCCGTCATAAAAAAAAAAATCAGATCGGGTTAAATTTTCTGCGTTTTTCGCAAGCAGTTTGAATGGTGTTTTGACAATTCAGAGCCACCGAATTACGAATACGAAAAAACGCACACGAATATTTCGGACTCAGTGTGCAATGGACTTGGTCTGGCTGGCAACTTTTAAAAAAAATGCTGTCGGGGAAAGGGTTAAAGAGCCGTCTCGTCAGGAGTGACACCTGTAAATGCTGTCTAGGTAGGCAGCTCTAGGTTTGAGAACAGAGTTTATCTCTCCAGAAGAAGCTTCCATTACAATGACTGCGTAAAGAGTGGCATCAAGCCTTCTGTGATCTCTGATAGGACGGTCTAGCGTCCGGCCCCTGTCCTCTCTCTCTCTTATCGTCTCTCCTCTGCTCCACACTCCTCATCAATCCCACATTTCACATCCAACTGAGCTCTGATTGGCCCACTGCAGACATCAGAACCTGAGACCATATGGACCCAGCAGCCGACCCCAAACCACTCCAACAAGCACATTAAAGGAGACACTTTCTGCACGTTCATAAACCTCATCATTTAGTTTTACTTACATGATCGTTTTCTGACAGACAGTTTGTGCTACTGTATCTTTAAGACGTCCATATCAATATGACCTCATCAGAGCAAACCAAGTTACTGAATAGGTGTCCGTCATATGTTAATGAGGTCATGGAAATGTGCACTTTAATACAGTGGACTAAGTGACTAAATCAGTGTTGAAACAGTGGTAACATTATTAAAAATAGTTTTCATTAATTAAAATGAAGCTGAAATAAGAAAAATATAAATATGAGATGAAAAAACATTGTCAACATTTTAACATCAAGGAGTTCCATAATTAAAAAATCATTTTCGCTAATTGGAGTAAAGCTGAAATAAAATAAAATATAAATATTTGATATAAATCTTATATATCTATATATCCTTAATGAAAATTAGAAATTTTTTCTTGCCAACTAATTCAAATAAAATAAGTTTAAGTTGACGAAACAGATGTGAAAAATGAAAATAAAAATAAGTTAAAGCTAAATAGAAATATAAAAAAAAGGACAAAAGCATGTGATAAAATTTTAATTAAAACTGAAAATATAAAAATAAAAGCTAATTCAATATGTTAATATTATATTTGTATATAAATAATCCTAAAATAACACTGAACTGTATGTTTATGTTTGAGTCATGAATGTTCCTTGTTTCTGCAGGTTGTGTGGGTTGTGTGTGTGTTTGTGCGTGTGGTGTGTGTGTGCGTGTGTGTGTGTGTGCGTGTGTGTATGCGTGCTGTGTGTGTGCGTGTGTGTATGCGTGTCTGTGTGTGTGTGTGTGTGTTGTGTCTGTGCGTGCGTGTGTGTGTGTGTGTGCGCCTGTGCGTGTGTGTGTGTGTGCGTCTGCGTGTGTGTGTGTGTGTGAGAGAGTGTGTGTAAGTGTGCGTGC
>CM070836.1:35052171-35074671 GCA_036326025.1 Chrosomus eos | reverse complement strand
CAAAGTCCTTTATATTCAAATCAAGCCATTAATGTTTGACTCAAAGGATGTTTTATACTGAAGAAAATCAAAGTGTGTTGGGTGAAGAGAAGTCAATGGCTGCATTAGAATACTGCACACTGTGAAGTGTACACGAGTGAAACGTGTCAAGAACAGATCTGGGTCATATTTCAGCCCACAATTAAAAGAAGATAAAAAAGTTTAGTTTTTTTTTTCAAAATTAGAGTCAATACACCATTAATACTTCCAAAATGTGTTTTTATCTTATCCTGACTCACTATGGTAAGGCTATTATAAGTGTTTATATTTCAGATCTGTCTGGATGGTTTTCGTGGGAAATTGCGTACATGCGTCGCTCGCCCGTGTGTCCCGTCATATCTGTATATAGAGAAAAGTTGCTCCGGCTGCTTTGACCGATTGAGTGTGTGTGTGTGGACATGTTTTTCTATCCTGGTGGGGACTTAAACCTGAATGCACACAGACTCATGGGGACTCGAGTCACTGTGGGGACCTAAATAGAGGTCCCATGGGCACAAAAGCTTATAAATCATACAGAATGAGTTTTTTTAAAAATGTAAAAATGCAGAAAGGTTTCTGTGATGGGTAGGTTTAGGGGTAAGGGCAGTGTAAGGGGACAGAATATACAGTTTGTACAGTATAAAAACCATTATGTCTATGGAGAGTCCTCATAAAGATAGCGCACCAGACATGTGTGTGTGTGTGTGTGTGTGTGTGTGTGTGTGTGTGTGTGTGTGTGTGTGTGTGTGGCAGAGGTTAGTCTTCACAGTGAGCGAGAAAGGTTGAAATGGAGCCGCTAAGGCTACATTCACACATAGCCGGGTATTTAGACAAACGAATATTTCCCCCCCTCAGTTTTCAATAATAACATCGTGCACACAACATCGTTTTCAAATAAGTTGTCATGTACATCAACCCGCATAAATACGCCATTGAGCGCTGCGCCATCATAATTATGCCAAACCGGGCACGCACATGGCGTTAAGCATTTTCTGGCGCATAATGTGACGTTTGAGAACCTAAAACACGTTTCTCCCAGTTCACACGGCAACACATAAAACCGGCGTTATCAGAAATCTCCACTTTAACTGGAGTTTTAGAAATACTCGTTTTCTGTGATAAAAACGGGGTTTTCGTGTAAATGAGAGGCCAAACCACAGGGAAATATCTGCGTTTTCCCATCGTCAACCGGAGAATCCCTTGTTTAAAACAAACGCTGAGAAAAGAGGGGGGGGGGGGGGGGTAGTTTCTCTGTTGGATACTTTCAAAATCCAGCAGTTTTCTGCTAGTTTCTCAAACCTACCCTGCCTTTAAGCCTAGTAGTGAATGTTTTATGGGCAGTATAATAACCATATTCATCCGCACAGTCACGCAGAGCCGAAGCACAACCGATGTTCTTCTGCAGGGCCAAAAGTTATAGTGAACCTTTAAAGAAAATTAAGCTTATTTTTTCAGACGGCACTGAAAAAAAAATCTGGTGTAGGATTTACTTCGAAATAATTTTCACTCAGAAATTGCTAGTAAATTTCCCTAATAATTACAAAGAAATGGCAAGTAACAAATTGACACGTGAAATTTTGAAGTACAGACTGATATAGTATTTTCTTGTTAAAACGTACTCTAATAATCTCTAATTCAAAAATAATTTTAGTGTGTTTATAAAAGCCAAATACAAATAAGTAAATAAGTTATAAATTAACTATTTATGCGTAAAAATTGTTTTTGCTGTACATTGCCTTTAATTTAGGCTGATTTAAATGTTAAAATGTTAATTAATTTATTAAATTCAGCCTAAAAACAGGCTTTCTTTTCATGCAAAATATACTTTATTTTTATTGGTTTTGAGGTGAAATATGCATTTCTTAATGAGATTTATTATCATGGAGAAATTAAAAACTGTAGGCAGTATTATGTAAAACAATGCAACATCCAACAACACTGCAAACCGTAGTATACTATACTAGTATCACATTTTGCATTTAATTCAGAATAGCATTAGCATTATAATATTCTGCGTGCTGATGCATGCTGCACATTTAGTCAAATGCATTAGGTAAATTTGCATTCTGCACACATTTATAGTTTCTGTGAGAATAGTAGCAGTATGTCATTCTGAAGCTGCTCTATAAGCATCATGACATCCGAAGTCCTCTTCTGCCGCTGAACTTCATGCAGAATACAGCAGCACTACAGGAATCAATACTGATACAATAGTCTCCCGCGCTCGCTGTCTAAAAGCAATTGTGTTTCTCTCTTTTTTCAAAGACATGGCCTTCAGTTGCTCCATCAGCACTGGAGCTCTCACATACGAAGAACACAAGCCAGTAAACGCAAGGAAAGAGTGTGTGATGCTTACTGTGAAGACATGTTAAACAGAGCATCTGCTGATCTGATCGCTTTAATTAATGCTGTGTCTCAACAAAACCTATTACAGTCCGAGTCTACCCGTGTCTCAACTTTAAAGCTGTCATTTCTGAACCAGCTAGTCACAAAACAACTGCAAAAAGCCATGGGTCAGACAAAAAAATAGTCCCACTCCAAACTCATGCCATTGGTGGAGTCAGAACTTGACATGACAAACAGATCAAGACACAAGAGTGAAATACTACTGACATTAAAAAAAACTTATTACCCAAAAAAGATACTTTAAGTTGGTTTCTGATACTTCTTTCAGTGTTCAGAATCTTATAGGAAACAAAAAATACGCACATTTATTTAAAAACTTTTTTTTTTCTTTCTCTTTCCTACAGCATCAGGACTGAAACCGTGAATGAATTGCACACAGACTGTCTCACATATGGCCGGATAATCACGCAAAGATAAATCCCTGTAATTCTGCAAGAGACAACAAACATTTCCTTATGAATTTACACAAGATGAAGAGCCATTCCAGTCTTCATTTATCAAGGGTATAATGACTTATTAGAGAAAGCTTCATCACCATCATCATCCTCATCATGTTAGATTTGAACATTTTTACACACCTCTCAGAGTTCTTCATCATCTCTTAACGAGAGAACACAGAGATTACCTCCAACATTACATCATTAACCCGTCAATCTCCAGCGCCTAGACATCAATCACACACACACGCACACACGCACGCACATACACACACACACACACACACAATGCACGGGACGCCTCCACATCACTGATCCAGCATCCGTCTCTCCTAAGGCAATCTCAAGTCCAGACAACATATGACAGCAATGTTTGTGCTGCACAAAATCATATTGAATATTAATTGAGATGGATTACTGAGAAATTTTAAAAGGCTCATTTCATGAGAAATCACATTTACCTTGATCTTTTGAAATGTGAATTTTATGTACTAGTACTAAAACATTCTGTAACAATTAAGAGTTTAAAACGTTCTCTTTTGAAAGTGAAATTACATTTATGGCTTTAGGAAAATTAATTTCTCCTGTATATAAACTACCAATCAAAAGATTGAGGTCGGTTTTTGAAAAGTCTCTTCTGCTCTCCAAGGCTGCATTTATTCAATCTAAAATACAGTAAAAACAGTAAAATTGTGAAATATTATTACAATTTAAAATAACAGTTTTCTATTTGAATATATTGTAAAGTGTTATTTATTCCTGTGATCAAAGCTGAATTTACTCCAGTCTTCAGTGTCACATGATCCTACAGAAATCATTCTAATATGATGATTATGCTCAAGAAAAAATTCTGATTATTATCAATTTTGAAAACAGTTGCACTGTTTCATATCTTTGTGGAAAACCATGATACATTTGTTTTCAGGATTATTTGATGAATAGAAAGCTCTAAAGAACATTTATTTGATATAGAAATCTTTTGTAACATTATAAATGTCTTTACTGTCCCTCCTGAATAAATAAAAGCATTAATTTAAATAAATAAATCTTACTGACCCACACTTCTGAATGGTAGTGTATCTCCACAGTCGGACATTATTGTTATTGAACTAGTGAAAGTGTTTTAGGAAAGTTGAAAAGGCCAGAAGTGTCCAGCCGTATCTGACACGAGCCCTGTAGTAATTCTTTGAAAAGTTTACAGTAATTTCTTCTTCTAGTTTGTAAAAGCAGACCTCAGCACTGCACGTCTTCTAGTACTTTATAATTACAGCTTCAAAGCGCAGAGAACTTTAAGATACTTCTTAGTCCCAAAACTTAAAGCAGCGATCTGCCAAATTTCAAAGGTATAATTTAGCTTTTACATTAAACACACTCCAGCATTCATTCACTGACTAATTTCTCATTTGCACAAACGAAGAAAAAAAATTCAAATGCTTGACTGCCAAAAGCATCTGTGGTTGGATCCCGTAATTAATTTGAAAAACAGAAACTATGCTTAATTTTCAGAATCTGTGAATGTGTTTTCGCACACGTGTAACTTGTGTGTGGGGGTCAATAGGAGCACAAAGAAATCAAGAAAAGTCAGTGTACAATGTGACAAAAAGACAGCATGAGGCAGAGAGACTCCAATGAAGACTAGCAATTAGCAATTATACACTCATCAATTACAATTATCACAACTGGTGATTATGCAATTAGCAGTGAATCATCATGTTTAGTCATGACGGCTCAACATTTAGGATGTGCTACGGAAAGAGTTTGGGTTCATGAGGACAAAGAGTCGGATTGAGTGACTTAATTCAAAACTACAAGAAAGTTAATCATAATTAATAAAAAATTTAAAGGGATAGTTCACCCCAAAATTAAAATTTGCCATTGTTTATTTGCTGTTGTGTTGTTCTAAAACCTATAAGCTGTGATTTTTTTGTAGAACACAAATTAAAAGTTTAGAAGAATCATACTGGTGTCACATTTACATTTACAATGAAAGTGGACTGCTTTCAAGCTTTAAAAAGGACATACAAGAACCATTAACGTTTTTTAAAAAAGTCTATCACTATATTTCAAGCCTGATGAAGTCATACGATAGCTTTGTGTGAGGAACAGAACCAAATTTAAGTCAAAATTTACAGACTGTGCTGTAACCTCAATAGACAATGGACATAATCTTTATTTAGGAGTGAACTATCCCTTTAAATTCAGGTGCACATACAATTATACACTTTTGTTGATTTTCCCCCTTCTAAAATCCATTTATAATGTTTCTTGCACCAAAGGAGTTTATCATGACTATTTTCCAGGCTCCCTGTAAGCATTAGAAATAAACAGGCTGTTTTTGCTACTGTCCCTTTAAGACTTCTATTATGCATTAATGAATGAGCCGTCTTTGCAGTTTAGTTTCAATAAACGTTCTGTGTGAGCTGTAGAGGGAAGGAATGTTAGTGTGTGTCTATATATAGTACATCAATCTTTCATTTGCATTAAAAGAGCTGAAACCCCCCCCCCAGTTGTCCAAGATATGAACATTTAAACTCTTGCTACACAATTACTGAAACACACAAGTGTGTCTGGCACGCAAGACTTGCGTCAGGTTGTGCTCCTGTAGTGACAGTTCAGCGCCGCTCTATTATGTTATTATGAGTTCACTTTAATAACAACCGCTGGATATACCACCGTCACCACACACACACACCACACACACACACACACACACACACACGGCTGTATTATAACAAAGCACAAAAGGATCAATCCACTATACAATAAAATGAAATTTACATGAACATTCATCATAGAGACTCAAGAAATTCCAGTTAAAAATACTACAGTTATTTACACAGAGCACAAAAACGACAGCTAAATACATACAGGAGACCGGACTATTTATTACACATAATCCAAATAATGTCTTTCCACCAATATTGGCCAGAAAAAAAAAAGATCACTGAAGTGATGTCCAGCTATACTGGGGCATGTTGTCATACTATAAGCCAGGGGATGCTTCCAGAATTATTTTTTATAATTGTATATAATACTTATATTAATTAATTAATTGTATAAATATAATTTATAAAAAGAAGATTCTCCAGTTCTCCAGTCCTCCACTCAGGAAATATGTCAATGCGAAAAAGTGATAATAGGTTATTTTGACAATAACGGTGCACAGAAATAATCACATGCGTAAGGCAAACTATGAGTTATCCAGCGTCATAGTGAATCTGTCTGAACAGTTTGAGATGGACTGTGTGAAAATGCAGCTGCCGTCTCTGAGGCGCAGAGAGAAATGAGCAACCGAAGTCCTGACACATATCCAGTCCCCGCGTCAATTCCAATCAGCAGCCTGTGTCACTCTCTCACACATACACACACACACACACACACACACACAGCCGACAGTCACAGTACCAGCTGGTGCAAAACTCAGGCCTCGACGATAAGGACTGCCCGATGGCCCGGGGCAAGCTTGAAAGACGCGGGACAGTTGGTGGAATCGTGACTGTCCCGATTGGGCCAATGCTGTGTTGTCACGAAAGTTTATCATTTGTATGATAAACATATTTTTAAGTCTTGGCAGTTTAAGCATTCAAGCGCTTTTAAACCATTCAAGAGCAAGAGGATGCAAAGAGAGCTCAAGTCGGTTCTTGCGTTCATGCTCTCTGAAAGCACACACAGAAAGCCACTTCTTATTTCTCTTTCACGTCTTCTTGCACTTGAACGGACAAAAATATACAAGTTAAAATGTCTTAAAATAACAAACAGTTGTGAGAAAATCGAATGTCTCAGATCTGTGTCATATGTGTCAGGTCTTAAAAGTATCAGCAGCCTAATAAACCTGCTGCTGACTGTGTCGTTAAAGGGGTCACGCATGAGAAATCTAAATTTTCTTGATCTTTTGAAATATAAGAGGTCTTTGTACCATCAAAACATCCTGCAAGTTTCATAGCTTAAAACGTCTTCCTCAAAGCGTTTCAAGCGCCAAAAACAGCTTGTTTTGATATTGGGTGACCTGTGATGTCACACTGGGAATTACATTTGCATAATCCTGCCTCCAGAGCAAGACATCTACGAATAGTTACACATCATCGCACCACAGGCCCCGCCCACTGGCGTTCAGTCACTTAACGGCTGACACTTGCTACACAAGATTGCGAGCGTCGTGTCAAAAGCAAATAGAAGTCTTTATAAACCACTGACGCTGTCTACACTGGATACAGTATTCAGATGCCGTTCACTTTACTCCTCGCTTGAGATGGTGAGCCTCTTACAGATCTCAGTTCAGCTCTAAATCACAGGAAGAGATGATAAACCCTGATTCAACCCCTCTGAACTCTGTAGAGCAGCACAGCACTAAACCACAGCTACAGGACTGAAACTAACACACATGCACAAGGACGAGCGCACACGTTGAGAGACGTAACTAACAGTGGGTCCAGAATACAGAATCTTTGTGCAGACGTTTATATGTTCTCGCATCCATTAAATCTCTTTGGAACATCTCGGATCAAGCTGGAGAGCATCATAATCAGGTTTTGTTCAGTCCCAGTGCTTCCTCATGAAAGCAGACAGAGACTAACTGAACACTAAGGCCGTGTGTCCACCAAAGCGTTTTTTTCACGCAGCTGGGGTATTTTTCCAATTGTTTTCAATGGGAGTGCCGTGTTTTTTAAAGTAACACTATGTAGCTTTTCAACCTTCATAATATATTTCCAAGACCCTTGTGATGGTACATCGACTTAAAATAAGTTAAATGACACGTCTGCCATGGCCTGACGGGGTCTGTATCGCTTTTACTGGCACTATGTAACTTCGGGTTTCGGGTAGGAACCCGTGCACAAAAAGAACTACAAAATTCGACTGCTTTACGTCAAGCGCTACAATAGTCATTTTTCGTTTTTCTCCGTTTCTGATGTCGCAATACATCATCCTTTCATGAAATCATTTAACATACTCTACCTTGTCTGTGGACATCGTTCATTCTAAAGCCGGTGCTGGATAAACAGCGAGCGTGCGTGCGACGGTAGGCTAAATTATTTACGACAGCGGCAATGGACAATTTCGTTTCCAACCAGTAGGGCGACCGAAGAGGAAAAGTTACTTGGTGTTACTTTAAACGCCATGAGCGTAACGAGGCGTTGAGCGGTTTCTTCACGCTGAAGCGCCTGCTGTTTTTTACTGGTCGCCGAGAGTTGAAAAATGTTCAACTTTGGGTAAAACGCAGCGCTCATCACTGTCACTTTTTTCTGTACAACGACGTCAACCAGCAGAGCTAACCAAACAAAATGGATGAAAAATATTTTTTTAGTATGAAACAAATTATCTGCGAAATCAGTTACAAGTAAACTGTGCTGCGGATATTGTGTATCATAGCAAAGAATCGTCTCAACTGAAAAAACGCTGCGCTGCCAAAGCGCTCTCAAGCGCCACAGCTAGGCGTTTCAGCTGCTAAAAACGCTTTGGTGGACATACGGCCTAAGTCATTCATGTTCATTTCTTAACCTTGCTGGTAGATGCAGTAACTACAGCCACAAAAGTATCATTTCTTTTTCTCTCCATTAACAGCCATTCAAAAGAAACTGTTTATTTTGACCAGGGATCATTAACAATAAGTAATAAACATCATTACTTATAAACCTGTGGTTCTACTGTTTATTATTTAGATAAAAATGATAGATAGATAGATAGATAGATAGATAGATAGATAGATAGATAGATAGATAGATAGATAGATAGATAGATAGATAGATAGAGTAAAGATAGATAGATAGATAGATAGATAGATAGATAGATAGATAGATAGATAGATAGATAGATAGATAGATAGATAGATAGATAGATAGATAGATAGATAGATATCTGAAGAGACTTCATCATGGCCTGTAAGTGAACCGAGGGCCGGAAACTGACCCTCAGGAACCTCAAGAGTTATCGCAGACGAGACCCAACACACACACACACACACCCGGAGCCGTTGGAGCAATCTCTCCATGTATCACATTACACCGCTCATCCATTATGAGCACTTGTGTGCCAGTCAAGGTGAGCCAGCGCCGTGGAGAAGGAAAGAGAGGGTCTGATCCGTGATGGATGGATCTGGCCCGCCACGGCTCCTCTCCTCTCCCTCACGGAGCTGGTGACTTTCCAGCCAGGCAATTATCATTGCAGAAGATGTAATAGCCTAATTAATTACCAGTGTCAACGCTGCCTTTGTTTCACTGTAACAGGACATCACGCCAACAGAGCAACCGCTCAAAGCAGAAAAACTCTGATGAACGAGAGGCTCACGGAGCACAGATGATGGTGAGGAGAAACACACGCACACACACACACACGCACGTACACACACACACACGTACACACACACACACACACACACACACACACACACACACGCACGCACACACGCACGCACGCACACACACACCACACGGCCAGTGCTGAGCTAAAATCAGAACCATCCTCACCTGCCCTCATCCAACACTAACATCACACCAAACCAACCTAAATCTTTCTGCATTTATTTACCATGTATGTTTTGACAACTTGTCACATCATAGAACAGCACAAAATCCTCTTTCAAGGATCTTTAGATTTTATGGACTTCTCAGCAGGGTTGTGCAGTATTCAGAATTGAATTGAGATGCCTTTTAAATTTCAAATAAGCTCCTGAATTTCAATTAAATTGAGCTGGCAAGCATGGTGCAGAACTGTAATTGGAATTTGAGAAGATAGATAGATAGATAGATAGATAGATAGATAGATAGATAGATAGATAGATAGATAGATAGATAGATAGATAGATAATAGATAGATAGATAGATAGATAGATGAGTGATAGATAGATAGATAGATAGATAAGATAGATAGATAGATAGATAGATAGATAGACGAGACACATGAGATTACTCATATCTTCTCCATAATATATATTTCATTAGTGATATTCTATTAGTGATAACACATTCAATCCTCCTGACCTTAGGTCACTAACAATAAAGTAGGCCTACCACGGTAATACTCAGGTATTCCCTAAAGCATAATGCAAATACCATAGTGTATAATTAGAACAAGGCATCCATCAGACAGCATCACTGTAGTGTAGTGTTGACCCAGCACCCTTCATAGTGTAATTGGCAGCTAACACGCGTCCTGAAGAGGCCCGTGAAACACCTCAAGAAGGATCCAGTTCTCACAGACCACTGGAGCCGAGCAGAAAGTACTTTATAATAACGTCAAATGTCGCAGCCAGCCACCGGAGAGTGAAATATTATGTGTCAGGTCTGTCACATTCCCTCCGTTTTTACATCTGAGCCGAAGCGTCGGCACACAAGCAATCCGACGGCGGAGAGAGAACACAAATACAGTGTGGCAGTGGCGTAGGGCTGGGAATCGATTCCAAAAAGAATCGATTCCTCGATTCCGAGGCGTTGGGAATTGAGAATCGATTCCAAAGGTTGGAATCGATTCCATTAAGGGGAATCGACTCCTCTCTAAGATTTTTTTTTTTTTAACAAAAACCGTGGCCTGTAGCCGGTTTAATTTGTCAACACAATCACTTCAGACGTCACCTGTAAAGCAATAAAGTTCAGACTAAATAAATGATTAGGCCAGCTAGTTCACAGCCTTTTACAAACCACCAAACAGTGCTGAACGTGAACTGAACTTACTGAATTACTGCCTGATGAACGTTAACGCGTTCATTCTGGTGTCTGTGAACGCGCGCTCTCTCAGTTTAACTTTGTTCAATAGGGTGCCAGATTTCTAGAGCCTTCCAGGCGAAAACCCAGCTAAAACACACCGTAAACAGGCCTTAATATGTAGCGAAAAAAACCCCAATCTGGCAACATCAGCCACCAGTGTCGCGCACCGCCGCATGCGTCATCAAAACAAAAAGCAGCATGTCGTCGACAAAGCAGCGAGCGAGGAGGCAAGGTTTTATGACAAGTTTTATTTATTTATTTAAGTTACGAGTTTTATGACAAGGTCGGTGAGGATGGGAAAAATCTTACATTTCTGTGCAAACTTTGCCAGTCGATAAAATAATTGCTCTGTGGTTGTATATGGGCTGTGGCAATAATAATAATTGCTCGCAGCAACATATGGAAAAAAAGAACTATGAACTATAGTTCATTTTTTTGAAGTAGGCTATATGAACTATGAACTGAACTAGTTTATTTAAAAGTTGTGAACTGAACTTTGAACTAGTTCATGTAGAAAATGAACTTTCCCAACACTGCCCTGGTTAATTGCAGAATGATCATCTCCACAGCTCTCGTGATACCGACTTGCACTGACAACATCCCGATGTCAGTGAATAAAATTCAGAGTCATTAGCTGCGTCCCAATGTGCATACTATCCATCCTAAATAGTATGTGACATTAGTAATTTTCAATACTATTTAGGGCATAGTATGCACATTGGGACGCAGCTATTATTTTTTTTATGCTTAAGAACTGTAAAACCTGGTTGTGGTGCAGTGATTAGTTATGAAATCTTAGGCCTACTACATAAATCCAATCTTATTTAATCCACCATTTGAATGTTTATGTGTTTCGAATTATTTATATTTATTAAATAAGACATTTGTAGCCTTCTGATTATTGTTGTCCATATGCCTCATTAGTAATTATATATTACCTGGCATGTACCAATTAATTTCTAATGCTCGGACACTTCGGTTTCTCTCGTGTGTACGTGTGTGTATTAGGCCTATGTATATAAATAGAATCTACCATATAGGCTATATGGTGAACATATTCATAGTCTTTACACTGTGTCTGTCTACACCTGACGCAGGAAGCACGCGTGACAAATCCCCGAAGTAAATGCCTCGTTTTATTTATGACAGAACAGCACGCAATACGTCTCGCTTGTCACGCCAGGTGTACAAAGTTTCTCGCTGTGTGGCACCGTGGTCCGTGGCACGGTAAAAGACGTGACAATGTTTGACACGGTGTTGGTATTTAAAAAAAAAAAAGAATCGAAAATAACAGTGTGGAATCGATTCTTGGAATCGATTCTTTTCGATTCCAGAAACAGGAATCGGAATCGGAATCGATTCCAAAAAATCCGGAATCGAACAGCCCTACAGTGGCGGGAATTACTGTGACTGATGACGTCTCTACGTCTCATCTCCAGCTAAACGTTCAACACAAACACAATGAAACTGCTTCTTTGAGAGGAGAGTGTGTTTGTAGCTGTAATCCGCGCGGGCTCGTTGTGCCGCGCACAGGACTCGTCTCCGCTCCTCGGCTCACACACTGCGGGGGAGTTTTGCATAATTAATGACTGTTGATGTTTCCAGGTAGTCGCCCGGCAAATTCACTTCAGACCGCTGCCACGATCACGTCTGCTTCGAGAGCGACACCGGAACAGACAGCTAACATTACCGCCATAAACAAGGCAATTTTGTACAGTGTCTTCTGTCATTATTGTGAAGTGTTCAGGGGCGACAGTTCGAGTCACTTCGGAGATGAGAGTGCGAGGAAAAATGATGAAAAAATAAAGGCGACGCCGAGTGCTTTTCTGTGTTGGCAAACCTACAGAGGCTTCAGCTCCTTGTTTAGTGAAGCTTCAGTGAACTTGAAGATGTCAGCAGAGAATCTTTTGTGCTGTCACAGGCATACGAACAGATACGGAACGGTCGCGGTACTTGCAGAAATAATGTATTCATTGGAATGTAATAGGGATGAGCAAAACTATAGGCTATTTTCATAGTAAGTCAGGAGAGTCTGAACAACCAGTAATTTCCCCCTCAAAAGTCTGACAAATCATGTGGACACATGAGATAAAGGAGATAAATAAAAGCAGTTTTAGGGTTAATCCATCTCAAGTGGTCCAATGGGGCTTGAGCATTTATACTTTTCTAATTTGAGTGATTAACTATGTCATTATTGCAAAACCACCAGTTTTTTTTATTTTGGTCATTAATGGAAACATCAATATCTCTTCTCAGGATTGTAACAAAAACTGATCTCTAGAGCCCATTTCAAGGTGCATATACAAACAGAAACATTTTGCACATTCTTGTTCTTTAGACTTATAATTTAAGAGCAAATGTCATGATCCAGATTAGCTACCAGTGTATGTTAGCTACTCCATGTTAGCTAGCCAAATTTAGGGTTAATTCACAATGGGGAAGCCTCACTACCAAATCTTTTTCAGGAAGCATCTAAAGTAGGCTACAGACAGTGTGAACATTTTTGGTTGGAGGCTTAACTTTTTTTTTTAATGATGCATTTTACATGCAATATTGTGCTTTGTGTAATCTGTGAAGTCTTTCTAACAGAGAGATTTAACACTTTTTTAAGCACTAAATTAACAAAGACAATTATGCACATAATGAGAATGTGGGGAACTTTGAACACAGCAGGTGATTTGAAGTAAACCTCTTGACATTTACTGTTAAACGCAGGATTATCAATCTAAAAACAATTTAAATTTGAAAACGTTTCCGTCACTTGAAATAAAATAAATGTTAATTGAAACAATACAATATAAAAACAACTTAAACTTTTTTTTTTTTTCGGTTTTAAATTCTGTTTAACTTTAAAACGATCAAAGTAAATAAAATAAAATAATAAAAACTACTTAAAAAAATAACTAAAATGTTTTTTTTAATTGTGAATCATTTGCCACTTGAAAGAAAATAAATATTACTGAAATAAAATGTTTAAAAATACAAGAAACATTTCTAATTTGCATTTAGTTTAACTTGATGTAGCCTAAAACTACAACTGAAATAAAATAAAAAAAAAACACTAATGCAAAATACAAGAACACAACAAAATGACTTAAAAAAAATGTTTTTTCAAAAAAACTAAATCAAACTATTAAAAACCCTCTAAGCTGAGACTCATAAAGACAGTTTTCTGAGGGCTGCAGCGGCAGTGCTTTAAAGAGAATGAAATGAGAGACATCTTCAGCTAAAGCACATTATTGTTGGCATGCTAAAACTCTCTCAGAGAAGTTGTGTCTCTTCATTCTTCCAGCTTAAAATGAGAACATGCACTCTCACTTAATCGACCAGTGAGTCTCCTGACCACTTCTGAAGAGAGAGGAGCGGAGGAGTTTGCTGGTCATCTACAAGCACCGCATGCAACATTAAACATTTAAAACACACCACCCACCACGGCCGGGCTATTTTTTACAACTTTATCCTCTCATTATTAATTTGTAATAACCTTTAAGGCTTTTTGATGTCATGCATATTTCACAGAGAGATATCCTTCCTTTTTCACAGCTCTCACGTCGGGCTGTCAAATGACGGATCACCGGCGCGCCGTGAAGGTGTGACATCACCCGCTATAATTAGAACAAAGACAGGTCTTAATCTTGACCTGCACGAGTCTTCTTAGTTTGCGTGAAAACATTATATCAGAAGGTGATATAAATTAGACAACTGACGCTGCATGTGTGAATGATGTCTGCGAGCACTTGCAGGTTATTTTAAAAAGTCCCGAGACGTGAAAAATGATGGTGATAAGCAGCTAATAATTTCTAGCCACTTAGGCATGTATGAATATGACCTGCGAGACCTCGTTCCTCCTCTCACGTGGAATAAATCAGCAGCGAGTGCAATGAGACCCAGAGGAGCTACACTGAACGCTGATGAGTCCCATAATTCTCCAGGCTGGGATTCCTCCTCTGTGGGCTCCTGGACTCCGGCCAAAGCCTCACAGCTCCACGACTCGGAGCCCAACTCTAAGAGCCACGGCGTAAATTCAGTCTGTTTGTTTAAATGCCAGTTTCTTAGCCGGACACGCTCACTGTAATAGTGCTTCCTCTTGGTGACCCAGATGATGCATTGATCCTCCTAATGGGACAGCATACAAAAACAGGATTTTAAAGGGATACTCCACCCGAAAATGAAAATGCTGTCATCATTTACTCACTCTCAAGTTGTTGCAAACCTGTATGAGTTTCTTTCTTCTGCTGAACACAAAGCAAGATATTTTGAAGTCAATGGTGCCAAACAAGTGTTTGGTTCCAATCGTTCTTCAAAATATCTTGCTTTGTGTTCAGCAGAAGAAAGAAACTCATACAGGTTTGCAACAACTTGAGGGTGAGTAAATGATGACAGCATTTTCATTTTTGGGAGGAGTATCCCCTTAAGTGATCAAATTTAACCCTATTTACTTCCATGATACCCAATTCCAGGTCTTATTATTCCAATAAAAGTGAAAAGTTCTTTGTGTCGACTTTGTGTCTCTTATACTTTAAAGGTGCATTGCGCAACATTTCATGTTAAAAATACCCGTTTTTTAACCCATACATGCGTAAACAATTGCCTGATGGGCTGAATGAGCCCTTCTATGCTCACTGAGATTGCCTCTATAGTCCTGTACAGTAAAATATATAAGAGGGATTCGGGCTCGAATCTGAGACTGGGCGTGACGTCATCCACGTTCACGCTCACCAGGCGATGTTCTCAGAGGTTTGTTATTGTTAGCCGCCATTCTCCGTATCAGCGAAGACAACTCGAGCGACAAAACTTTAGTCAACTTTCGACAAAAGTAGAAGATGGATTCAAAGAGACCGGCTTGTAGTTCATTCCAAACCCCAACGCAAACTCCACGTAAGACAAAGAAAAGAAAACTTTTGTCTAGTTATTGACCAAAAGGGCCAAATTGGAGTCAGGCGTCGGAATAAGACGAGACGAGAGTCAGCATCGGGAAGGCTTTCAACAAATGGATAGATCTCCGGTGTGCTCTAGGACTCAAACTGGACCCTCAGTTGGCTGTTTTCTTGATAAAACGGTAAGATATACCCCAGTCTCTAATGTCTGATGCGGCAAATCTATGACAACAAATGAGGATACGTAAAATGTGTAATGCTTTAGCCTAAGCTAGATAAATGTACAATCAGAATTGATTTGACTAACGTTACCATTGTCAGTGAACAGGTTCATAAACTAGGAATTGTCTTCGGAAGAATAGTACAACATGAAACATAAAACATGTCCCATAAAAGATGCTAACTATGTTTTTGTGTATAGCCTACCGGTAGCCTTGTGTTCTTTGCCTGCGCTCTGCTCTTCTATCTTCTTCCATCATATTACTTTAGACTTTCCACCATAGTCTTTAAACGCCGCCGTTCGTACTCCGTTATTAAGGTCCCGGTAGGCAGAACGGGAACATTGCGATAGCCTCCTCCATGCTGGGTTGTTGTTGTTGTATGTGCCGCCGCCGCCGCCGTGCTCGCGTCACTCGGTTCTGGCCACTGGCCAGTGCGACCGCAAACAGCAAAACCGAGTTTGGGGGAGAGTAGTTCTTAGAACTGTTTAGAAGTGGACAGTTCCTATAACTAAGTTCCTATAACTACTTGTTATGAAAGCGGATATAGTGCCATTTGATTGTTTATTACCTGGAGACATTTGAGTGTACTTTGTTGACCAACTGTGTATGGTATGATTATTATTTTAAGCTTTTACAAATTAATAACTTAATTGTTCATGAACGTGTTTCCATAATAATACAATCATAAGTGGATACAGTAAACGGATAAAACAGTTCAACATGGAGATAGATGGAAACAAAAACTGAAGTTTTCTTCTACCCCCGTTTTCCCCTCACACATAAGTGTGTAATTTACTCAAATGCCTTTCCTTTCATATATGTAAAATGACTTGCAGATTTATAACTTTATAACATCTGAAGACATTATGACTGTAAACAAAAGATTTGTGCGGCTGATGCTCCTTTGGTTATGAACAGCTCGTGCTCGTGCAAGCGTGCGTGTGTGTGTGCTCCATGAGCGTGCACACCTCTGGTTGCAGTTTCGCTTGTCGCCAGAGGGGGTGTAGTTCTGCAAAAACTCAGAGACCTGCGTTATGCACCTTTAACCTCTTCTCCACAACATTCACTTTTCAGGATTTAACAAATTCCTGATTGATAAAGTTCATTTTATAGAAGTAAAATTGGTCGTTATACATATGAACAGTTTTTTTCTCTAGTGGCACAAATAATATATTTTCTAACATTTCTATGAAAGCCAATTTTCATTACATAAGGGGAAAAATGCTGCTTTGGTAAATAATATGAATAATGATGACATTAAAAGTCAAAATTATCGCATAAAAAAGACAATTATGACAAACTTTTTGACTTATGTCTTCAGAATTTTTTTAAAGAAATAACTAGTCAAATTTGTTCTTAAACAAATGATTAAATTTTAAAGTTTTCAAAAGCAAATTCGTTTAACTGTATAAACTGTATAACTATTGAGTTGCCATTCTTTTCTGCACTTTTTTTTAATACGTATGTTGTACGGTTTTATGTTTTTATATTTTTATCAATTTCTGGTGTTCTTGCGTAAACATTTATTACCTGTTGCCTGTGTTGTTACTGTAGTAGTCGTACTGTGTGTGATTTCTGATTTTAATCTCATTTTGGGTTCAATTTTCAACAAATAATTGAGTTTAATAAAACACCCCAGCATGCTGGATTTAACTATTAACCCAGCGCTGGGTTGCTTTTAACCCGGCATTTGTTTGTTTAATTTGAGCCTTTGTGTTTAATGGAGTAAATTGTCCCAGTGCCTAAGGCTTATAGAAGAGAGTCAGTAAGCAGGAATCATGGGATATCAGCGATCAACAAACACTTCTCCCACCATGCACCAATTACAAAACAATCCTGAAAAACACAATATAGAGAAATCAAACACGTCTACAATTACATGAGTCTGCAGTTGCAAACTAAAGACAGTGAGGTCACTATAGCAGTGCATTATGGGTGTTTCTTCAACTATGGGCACATAAACACAATTTAATTATATTTCACTTTTTTATCAAATTTGACAAACAGATCAATATGGAAATGGCTTACATTTATTTACCGTTTTTGTTATTTATAATTGGTTACACTTTATGTTAAGGCATCCTTGTTATAAATATGTTTTGATAGATTTTCTTATTTTAATATTGTATATAGGCTAAAAAAAAGAAATCCCTTCATAAAACATTTGAGGAGTAGCAAAAATAAATGAATAAGTTGAAATCTGTTAAATAAAAATCCGCCCCAGGACATAATCGTGCCTAAAGTCAAAGAAACACTGTGTTATTATTTGTTGGCATCTGTCATTGTACTATCGGCGTGACAGTCGTCTCAATTACAGATTGTTATTTTAAAATCTTCCTGCAGTTAAAAGGAAGCAAACACTCCAACATGACAGTGAAAGTCACAAAGAAGCCATGTTCCTATTTATATGCTGAATAGATGCAGTTAGCATTTAAATGACACTTCGCATTACACACTCCCAGTCCCCGATGAAACAGCCCTTAAAAACAATATAACAGAGTCTTCTGGGTCACGGATTACGCGCAGGTAAACTGGATTAACCATGGTAAACTGCGGAAACACATCGGCCTCTGTCCGTTATAAACCTCATGATGGATCTTTGACAGTATGAAGAAAGAGCTTCAGCCGGGGATAAGAATCTGCCAGGCTTGCAACACCACGATTAAAGCAATTAAATGTAACTTAAAATGCTGCAATTCATCTGTTAAATCTTAAAAGACATATTTGAAAGTCTGCACATCCTTGAAGAAAGCGAGCACTAAACAAAGCAGAAGGCAGCAGTGTGTGAAGAAGAGCGAGTGTGAATGCATGAGCATGTTTGAACTGCGGGACGGGAGACAACGAGTTGATTTAGTCGGGGAATAGATGTCTGTCCTTCAGAACACTGGATAAAATTGGTCTCAATATAAAATGTAATAAGATCTCAGTGCACCTCCAGTCATTCTTCACATCTCTGCTTTATAAGGTACAAACACACTCAAGCATACACATATGCTCACGATTATTGTAGTAAAGCAGTGTTTGTGAAGCTATAACTCTAGCTAGAAACATGCTTCTAAAGAAAGGTTGTGTGCAGCAAATTCAGCGATGTAACATTTTGTCACTGGAAAAGCTAAAGTATTATTAAAACAGCTGTCACATACAGAGAAATGCAGTTACGTTACGTTTAGCTAGTTTCTCACAACGCTGATCCCAGCTCTGTTCTCTTGATGATAGAAGGAAAAGAAATCTTATCAGAGCTGTGAGCTCAGGGCAAGACTAAAGGTGACGCTTTACAGCCGAAAGAAAGGTGAACCTGTTCTCCGGCTGGTCCTTTCACACCTGTCAGTGGTCAATAGATACTCTGGGGAAAACAAGCAAAAAAGAAAGAGAGAGCCCTTGACGCTAATCCCTCGAGACCCAATTAAAAGGGTGACAATCACCATCACCACAGGAACCAAGGGAATGAATAGACGCCACTTTAATTGAGCTAAACATTTCCTTCAGGAGAGATTATTAACACTTACACAAATATTTGAGAGCAAACGCTCGGCTTCTCTTCCTAGTTAATCGTGACGATACAGCAAGAATAAAAATCATTCATGTAGCACAGCAAAGTTGATTATTTAGAGTTAGTGGATTGATCAAATTGCATCACGAGATTTCAAAAGCCAGAAATCTCAAATGATTCGTTTAGTGTAGAGACGAAAACCTCTTTTCCGAGTTTCTTCTGCTAAACTCTCTCCTGTTGATGCTCCACACCAGCTTCTCTCACAGCCAAATGTTAATTAGTATTGTGCTTAATCCGATACTGGAGAGCCCCAAACTGTCAGGTCATATTATAAACAATCGGCCTCAACGTTAGCGCAAATGACACGTTGCGTCGCTATCTCTCCCCGCAAAACGCTCCCAAGGTACTAATTGGCCTACTTTATGCTCTCTCTTTGAATTGCCATTTCTCTCTTCGTTTGGGGTATTAGTCTTGACAACCATCGATCTGTAATGCGCAGCATCCTACTGTATACATTTTCCCGAGAAAAATAAACGGAGGCTTGGAAACGGAATGAATGAATCCATTCCTCCTTTTCTGACGTAGCGACTGTAACTCTGTAGGCGAGTTGCTTTTGTTTGTGACGGTGCGCTCGAATGAAGGATTGCATGCAGTTCCAGAAGAGAATGAAAGTTCAAACACTTTGCCAGCAGCAAAGTAAGTGTAACTTTTCTCCTCTTAAATAATTTAAGATTAGCAACATCATCTTATCAATCTATCGATCTCTCGGCAGAAAGATGAAAATGGAAAAATAATGAGGGAGATGAATGCCGCGTAAAGAGCATCAATGTGCAAAATTTAATTATCTGCTGCGGTGAGAAAAAAAAAAAAAACTGTTGGCTGTTTTCTAAAACAAAAAGAAGCGGTTAATATTTTTTCCTTCTCTGCATATTTTAATTACCAGATCAATCATAACTACGTACGGCGCACCGCTTGCGAGAGAGAGAGAGAGAGAGAGAGAAAGAGAGAGAGAGAGAGGAGAAAATTGCGAGTCTAAATGAAAAACAATAGATTTACTTTAAAGTCGGAGCTCTTTTGAAGTCTAAATTAAAATTTCAGGTACCTTTAGGAGAAGCAGCTTCACAAAGTTATGATATTCAATTAGTGTGTTTAGATTCCACTGAAATTACACTTCACAGCTCGACACCGTGTTAAATGAAAACTCAGGAGATTCCAGACTTCTGTTGCCCTAAACAGACAGTGGGAGTTCAAACCGACGGAGGAGCGCTTGGAAGTCTGGGAGAGAAAAATAATGGATCCTATACAGCCAATCTCTGTGATGCACATACTACTGTTCAATCAATCTTACTAGATCTACTGATGCCTTCAAGATTTGATGAGACAAGTGCACGTGAACACCACAACAGTGTTGCATTGACCAATGAGGGTAATGAGTGTCGATTTAAGAATCATGGTGGAAGCTCAATGAGACATCTCATCATTTTATAGTAATACATTTTTATTTGCACAGAAAAAAAAAACTTCCAGAGAAGGCTCTATGGGTGAACCTCTTGAAACCTCTTGAGAACATATCTGGGTCAAATCTCACCCAAAAATCAAAATACAGAAATAAGTAATAATATTTTCATAAAGAAAGTGAAGCCTATTTTTAGGATTTTTTTTTTTTTTTGGAATGTGACATTATTAATGAACATTAAGCACATTTAACCCCAAATTCTCTTTGCTACATGCAATAAATAAATAAATATATAATCTAATTTTCATTACTGTAATATGAATACTTTATACAATATTTAGTCTATATTTAAATATTTATATATTCATAAATGATGGTAGTATGTGATGTACTGCCTTTAAGATTAAAACATTTAAATAAATAAAATGTAAAATAAAAATGATTTCAATAATTTTTTAATATATATTATAATATATTATATATATATACACACACACACCACACACACACACACACACACACACACACACACACACACACACACACACACACACACACACACACACAACACACACACACACACACACACACACACACACACAAAATACAAAAAATACTGTATAATAGCACTGAAAATGCTGCAAGTGAGAATTATAATTCCTTATTCCTCCAACATTTATAGGAAACAAATCAAGGACGTTTTCATGGGATTCACCCAAACAGATTCCTATCACTCAAATGGCCATGCAGAGACGCATGCATTTCCCAGGAAGAGCTAAAAGCAGCATATGCAGATGACATGTAGAAGCACAACAGCCATTCATTGCTTTACACACACACCGCTGCACATTTCTGCACATGAATAAGCTCTGCTTTCGGTTTCAAGGCTGATCGAAGGCGTCATTTATCTCCAGCAGCCACATACTGTACTTGTGTGTCATTCTACAAGCAAATGGTCACAAACAACACCTACCACCGCACCAGCATCATTTACACACAACTCATACACTCACACGTTCACTTCACACTTCTGAGCGCTCCACGTCACAGTCAGCTGTCGTTGTGTGTATGTGTATTTGGAAGTGCCGTTCGAGACTGAGCTGATGGCTCTCTGCAAACACGTGTCACCGCTTTGATTACAAACACTAATGCCACTGTCTGACTCAGCTCCTGCGTTCTGTCGGAGCAGATAGTGAGCTCCTGTCCTCCCCCACCTCATGTCTCAGTTGCAAAAGAGAGCTGATGTTTATTTCTTTTGGCATGTCCTCGACTGGTGCTCCGCCACCCATTTCACACGTTTTTATTGGCTAATTTGAGTGCGTTCGTGCCAGGGAGCCGCGCTCACTCCTCGACATGCGTGTGTGTATCACAGACCGAAGGAATCTAGCCTCGTTTCTACACATCATGTGTTTCGCCACTCGTAAGCAAACTAAATGCTGAGCTGAAGAGGATTCTGGGCCATCGTCTTAGAACGTTTACACACTGCCACATTTTTATATCCGCTCTCTGTATACAGAACATCTGTTTAGAAGAATAATCTGAACCTGAATACATTCAAAAGTTTACATTCTCACTATTATCTATTTGATTAATTTGTTCATCTACCTTTCCTCCTAGCATTATAGAATTATTAAATAAAGATAGTGTACTGCTTACTGCAGTGCATACAGTTTTTTGCAATGTGATTAAAGCACATTTAACTCCAAAATTCTCATTTCTGTAATGCAAAACAAAAAGAATTATACATTAATAGGCGTAATTCTGTATATATTGTCTAGTATATGCAAAATTATTCTATTTAAACAATAGTATGCTATATTGTTACATGACCTCACAATGAGTAGTACTATGCACATTATACACTGTATGTTGCCACCTACTAAAAAGCACTAAAATAT
>CM070836.1:34992171-35047171 GCA_036326025.1 Chrosomus eos | reverse complement strand
TTGCATTGCGTTGACTGACATCAAAAGAGTCTATCCTGAAGTCTCGATGATATTCTAGTCTTTATACGGTTACACAGGGCCTAAACGTATTAAAAACAGCACAACATGACACATGATTGAGGTAACATTGATATATCTAGTACTAATGGTGATTTGTTATCTAAACTATTTAAAATTGCTTTCATTATTAAAATAACCTGAAATAAAAATATTAGATTAAAAAAAATTGCCTTGCAACTTTACAAGTACAAGTACTAAAATTACGAAAATAAAACAAAAAAGCTAAATAGAATTAAATAGAAAAATTAAAAGCACATACAATTATGAAACATTGAACTAAAATAAAAATATATAAATAAAATTAATTCATTTAAAAAAATAAGAAATAATATATCAAAAATTAATGAACATTACAAATGTTATTTTAGTATTATTTATACAATTATTTAAATGAATTTATATTATAATATATTATTAATACCTAAATAACGTTTGTTCAAATCACTACGCAGAAATAAAAGTGATGCTTGCTTCAGTAAAATGGGCAGGAATATTCAAGGTTACACTAGTTGAAAAGTAAATTACCATCTCTAACATTAGCATGAATAATGAACTTTCTAAATGTTAGTATGCATCATTTAAAGTGCTGTTTGAGACCGCCGGAATGAGTTTGGGAACTGAATTACAGTTTACAGTCTAAAATAGTGAGCTTTTAAAGAGATTCCCTTGTTAATATTTGAAATAAGGCATATTAGCGAGTCCATTGAATAGCTCAGCAGAAACTGTGGTAAAACTGACGTGATTTGCAATTAAACTTTGAAAAGCTTTCGCTAATGTTTTGATGAGACGCGTATGTGTGAGCTCTCCTGAACGACTCAGTAAAATTAACAAGACAATGTCAGAAGAAACACACAAGCTCAAAGTCCAAGATTCATTTACAGTGACAACAGAGTACAAGTCAATAAATAAAAAAGTGAAAAGGGTAAAATACAGCAAATCTTCAGTGCTTAAAGTCAACATGAAACAGAAGTTTGTATAGTCTTTTCTTTTCTATTGTGACGTATATATTAAAGTGAAACGGCTTCTGGAACAAGAACAAATGTAGGGCGGGGCTTGAGTTTGTTCAGGGGTATTGATGGTTGTGGTTTGCTATTGGTGGATCTCATGTGAGTGACAGGTTGCCCCGCCCTCGTCATCAGAGAAGAGGAGAGAAGAGGAGAGAAGAGAAGAGAAGAGAAGAGAAGAGAAGAGAAGAGAAGAGAAGAGAAGAGAAGAGAAGAGAAGAGAAGAGAAGAGAAGAGAAGAGAAGAGAAGAGAAGAGAAGAGAAGAGAAGAGAAGAGAAAGAGAGAAGAGAAGAGAAAGAAGAGAAAGGAAAAGAAGAGAAGAGAAAGGAAGAGAAGAGAAGAGAAGAAAGGAGAAGAGAAGAGGAAAGGAAAAGAAAAGAAGAGAAGAGAAGAGAAGAAAAGAGAAGAGAAAGGAAGAGAAGAGAAGAGAAAGGAAGAGAAAGTAAAAGAAGAGAAGAGAAAGGAAGAGAAGAGAAGAAAGGAGAAGAGAAGAGAAGAGAAAGGAAAAGAAGAGAAGAGAAAGGAAGAGAAGAGAAGAAAGGAGAAGAGAAGAGAAGAGAAGAGAAAGGAAAAGAAGAGAAGAGAAGAAAAGAGAAGAGAAGAGAAAGGAAGAGAAGAGAAGAGAAGAGAAAGGAAAAGAAGAGAAGAGAAGAGAAAGGAAAAGAAGAGAAGAGAAAGGAAAAAGAAGAGAAGAGAAAGGAAAAGAAGAGAAGAGAAGAGAGAAAGGAAAAGAAGAGAAGAGAAAGGAAAAGAAGAGAAGAGAAGAGAAAGGGAAAGAAGAGAAGAGAAGAGAAAGGAAAAGAAGAGAAGAGAAAGGAAAAGAAGAGAAGAGAAGAGAAGGGAAGGAAAGGAAAAGAAGAGAAGGGAAAGGAAGAGAAGAGAAGAGAAGAGAAGAGAAGAGAAGAGAAGAGAAGAGAAGAGAAGAGAAGAGAAGAGAAGAGAAGAGAAGAGAGAGAAGAAAGAGGAAAAGAAGGAAAAGAAGAGAAGAGAAAGGAAGAGAAGAGAAAGGAAGAGAAGAGAAGAGAAGAGAAGAGAAGAGAGAAGAGAAGAGAAGAGAAGAGAGAAGAGAAGAGAAGAGAAGAGAAGAGAAGAGAAGGGAAAGGAAGAGAAGAGAAGAGAAAGGAAGAGAAGAAAAGAGAAGAGAAAGGAAAATAAGAGAAGAGAAGAGAAGAGAAAGGAAAAGAAGAGAAGAGAAGAGAAGAGAAAGGAAGAGAAGAAACGAGAAGAGAAGAGAAGAGAAAGGAGAAGAGAAGAGAAGAGAAGAGAAGAGAAGAGAAGAGAAGAGAAAGAGAAGAGAAGAGAAGGAGAAGAGAAAGAAAAGGAAGAGAAGGAAAGGAAAGAGAAGAGAAAGAAGGAAAGGAGAGAGAAGAGAAAGGAAGAGAAGGGAAAGGAAGAGAAGAGAAAGGAAGAGAAGAGAAGAGAAGGGAAAAGAAGAGAAGGGAAAGGAAGAGAAGAGAAGAGAAGAGAAGAGAAAGGAAGAGAAGGGAAAGGAAGAGAAGAGAAGAGAAGAGAAGAGAAGAAGAAGAGAAGAGAAGAGAAGAGAAGAGAAGAGAAGAGAGAAAGAGAAGAGAAGAGAAGAGAAGAGAAAGGAAAAGAATAGAAGAGAAGGGAAAGGAAAGAGAAGAGAAAGGAAGAGAAGGGAAAGGAAGAGAAGAGAAAGGAAGAGAAGAGAAGAGAAGGGAAAGGAAGAGAGAAGAAAAGGAAGAGAAGAGAAAGGAAGAGTAGCGAAAAGAAGAGAAGAGAAGGAAGGGAAAGGAAGAGAAGAGAAGAGAAGAGAAGAGAAAGGAAGAGAAGAGAAAGGAAGAGAAGAGAAAGGAAGAGAAGAGAAGGGAAAAGAAGAGAAGAGAAGAGAAGAGAAGAGAAGAGAAGGAAGAGAAGAGAAGGAAGAGAGAGAGAGGAAAGAGAAGAGAAGAAGAGAAGAGAAGAGAAGGAAAGGAAGAGAAGAGAAGAGAAGGAAGAAGAAGAGAAGAGAGAGAGAAGAGAAAGAAGAAGAGAAGAGAAAGGAAGAGAAGAGAGAGAGAAGGAAAGAAGAGAAGAGGAAGAGAAGAGAAAGAGAAGAGAAGGAAGAAGAAAGAGAAGAGAAGAGAAGAAGAGAAGAGAAGAGAAGAGAAGAGAGAAAGAAAGGAAGAGAAAGGAAGAGAAAGAGAAGAGAAGAAGAGAAGAGAAGAGAAGAGAGAGGAAGGAAGAGGAAGAGAAGAGAAGAGAAAGGAAAGAAGAGAAGAGAGAGAAAGAAGGAAGAGAAGAGAAAGGAAGAGAAGAGAAGAGAAGAGAAAGAGAAGAGAAGAGAAGAGAAGAGAAGAGAAGAGAAAGGAAGAGAAGGGAAAGGAAGAAGAAGAGAAGAGAAAGAAGAAGAAGAGAAAGAAAGAGAAGAGAAAGGAAAAGAAGAGAAAGGAAGAGAAGAGAAAGGAAGAGAAGGAAAGGAAGAGAAGAGAAGGAAGAGAAGAGAAGAGAAAGGAAGAGAAGAGAAAGAGAAGAGAAGAGAAGAGAAAGGAAAGAAGAGAAAGAAGAGAAGAGAAGAGAGAAGAGAAAAGAAGAGAAGAGAAAGGAAGAGAGAGAGAGGAAGAGAAGAGAAAGAGAAGAGAAGGAAAGGAAGAGAAGAGAAGAGAAGGGAAAGGAAGAGAAGAGAAAGGAAGAGAAGAGAAGAGAAGAGAAGAGAAGAGAAGAGAAAGAGAAGAGAAGAGAAGAGAAGAGAAGGAGAAGAGAGAAGAGAAGAGAAAGAGAAGAGAAGAGAAGAAGAGAAGAGAAGAGAAAGAGAAAGAAAGAGAAGAGAAGAGAAAGGAAGAGAGATGTCACTGCAAGAGGAAGGGGAAGTTATTCTGATTCAAGATTATGAGGACACATGAATAAAATAAAAATATAATGATGTGCACAGTAAATCATTTAGAAAACCGACTGCAATATTCAATAAAAAATAAGAATTTTCAATTTTGATTTCATAGCATAAAACTCTTCAAAATAAATCAATTACACACACACACACACACACACACACACACACACACACACACACACACACACACACACACACACACACACACACACACATACACACACACACACACTTAGCTGTCTAAATGGGGACATTTCACAGGCGTAATGTTTTTATACTGTACAAACTGTATATTATCTCCATTACACTAACCCAACCCCTAAACCTGAGGTCACAGAAAACTTTCTGCATTTTTACTTTTTTTTTTTTAACTTTAATTTAATATTTTTATACCAGATTTACAAATGAGGATATCCCTGTTTTGTCAGGTTTTGGTCACTTCTGGGTACAAATTTATCCCCAAAATATAGTTAAGTACACACACACACACACACACACACACACACACACACACACGAGCAGCTCCAAAACCCAGTGATCTGCCTACATAGACAGCTTTTTAAGGCATCATAGGAGCATTTTGGAACAAATCTTCCAGTTGGGTCGAGTTCTTGGTGAAAGCGCCCCATCCGCACACTCTGTTTCGCAACGGCAGTGCATTAGGCCCTCATGACAATTAGCCTGGGAAAAGGTTTACGACCGGCAGGCCCACAGGAGCGTACAAATCGGCACAGCCGGAGGCAGCCTCTCGAACAGGAAGGTAATTACAGCTCTTCTCATCATAACGCTGAGAGGAAGCAAGCGACAGAACACACTCTCTTCTCTTAGATACTGCTATAATTAATTATCGTGCCTTTACTCTTTGATTTATTCCACGATTCATAACATATTTATACATTCAAGATGAATTATCATTTCCTTCAGGAATTAATCAAAAAGCAGAGGAAGGACCGGCCCTACTGTACGTGTTGTCGCAGGATCAAAGAGCGAGCGACTTACCTTGCGGCAGATATTCAGGCCAGCACAAGGTCAGTCGAGCTCACGGGCCGAATCAAGCTAAGAACAAACAGCACCAAGTGCTATGATTTATGATGCTGGATAAATTACAGTTACTGAGAATGTCTAGGTCCTCCATGCAACAACATGCAAACACCTTCCAAAATATACTGAGATCCAGCATAAAAGTTTCACGCCAACACAAAATGACATTAACAATGCATAACGTAAAAGCAGAATATTCAAAAAAAAAAAAAAATTAGGACTTTTATTGTGTTTTTATTTAATTTATTGTGATTTGATTGGGTCACAAAATATGCACTATGATGTTATTTATTAATATTTTTTTCTAGGTGAAGAGGCAGAAGCAAGATACTATATTATTATTTTGAATAAAAGGCTATAAAGACATTTATTTTTTTAATAACAAGCACTGTTCACATTAAGACATACATTGATGTTCAGCAGTTTGGGGTCGGTAAGATTTTTTTGAATGTTTCTGAAAAAAGTCTCATAGGCGGCATTTATTTGATAATAAAATCTTTTTAATAAATAAATAAAAATCAGATTCTTTGATTAATAGAAAGATCAAATGCATTTTTTGTAATATTATAATTGTCTTTACAGTCTCACTTAATGCATCCTTGCTTAATAAAGCAACTAATTTCTTTAAAAAAAAAAAGAGAAAATTAAAAAAAAATAGCATTTATTAATCAAATGAATGTATTTCATGTTGACTTTAAAGCTAAATAGGTCCATTCGGAGCAATGCAGGAGCTAATGCAAATGCTAAACATGCAACATATCTGGATCACGTTCATGTTTTCTCTCCCAATAACTTCCTGTCATTCCTGGCCATACATCTGTCAAATAAAGAGTGTCAAACGCCTAGAAATTCAATAAAGCACACTGTTAGCTATAAAAACTAAGAGAGTGTCTTATCCAGTCCTCTTGCTTTTCTGCATATCACTGAAACAAGCCCATCCAGAAGGAAATCCACTCGGAGCAAAGGACCTGGATTTCACTAATGTGTGCACGTGTGCAGAAAAGCCATCCACTCCACAGATTAATAATTTAGTGCTGAGTGTCTTAAATGTTCCTCTCCTGCCCCAGAAACAGGTGTCTGGCTGCCGGATGATTGGTGTGTCTCGCTCCGGCTGTGCAGTCAGCTGGGTTGCGTTTTACCTCTTCGTCTGATAATGGCGGGTGAAGATTTCTGGGCCGCAGGGGTTAATGGCACGAAACAGAACCGAGTTGCTAATTACATGTTCCGAACTATTTATCAGATTCTCCATCTGCACAGCGCCGCGACTCTCATTGTGCACGCTAAATTACTCCTCGGATTATCTTTGTAAAGCAAGTTTTCATAATTAGGGCCCTGCGTGGATGTTTCCTCACTGCGAGCGCCAACAGACACTGAGAATTAGCTGACTGCTTCATTCAGGCTTGACATCTTAAACCATGCAGTGACGCAAAAGCATCAAAACACCCTAAAAGAAAGTGCACTAGATTCCTTATGTATCAGAATTATCAGAATATCTCAATCTGATCCCAATAATACTAAACCTCAAAGAATCAAATACCATCCTGTAGGAACATAATCAAAACTTTGCTTGAAACCTGTTGCACACAATCTACATGCATTCTGTCGTCTGCTTTTACTTTTTTAGCAAGTAAAAGATCATTTAGTGTAACTGTGAAAACCTCCACCTTCAGCTCGTGGTTCAAGTGTCTTTTTAAAGTGAAATCTGCAGTGATGTTTATAAAGTAAACGTAAGAATAACTTTAATATTGTTAGTAATATTTCAAGATAAACACTTACTGGATGGAAGCAACTCAGGTTTACTTCATTATCCATACATCATTTTTCAGAAACATATATGCGATATCAATATGCGAGTATCAAATCTTTTTCAAAGATTTTGAGGAAGGTTTATTTGTTCATCTCTCAATCATTTTATTGCATTGCGTTACATGTTTTAAAACTACAGAGCTTTGATCATAAAACTAAGCATTTAAATATCATCTTACTAAGACTGAATACTGTCAGATTTAGAGTGATGACTGGTATTTAGTATGTGCATTATCTGCTGTGCTGCTATAAATATCTCATTCACAATCTTACGTTGTGCCGTATAGATATCAGCATCTGCTCCAAATTGCATATTCTGCTCAGTTTGAGCATCTGAATAAAACTGAGGCGTTCTCACTATATCATATGACGTATCAAATATGATACTTAACTAAATTTTAGATTTTGTGTAAAAAGTTCAATACAATTTTCAATGTGGAAATTTAGACTATTATTTCAAAAGTCATGATAAATTTCCTTATGACACACCCTACAGACGCATTTTATCTTATTTTATCCTTATAGTCCAATTGGAAGTACTGTGTTGGAATCGTAATCTTAATTCCCATTTGGATTTGTTCTAAATTATGACAAATTCCAAGGGTTTTGCTTGGCATGCTTGAAAAAAGTTTGAACTGTTTTCCCATCACAAGGTGCGTTACACTTCTCAAAGGGAGTAAAAGGAGCATTCTGCAAGCGAGGGATCTCTGACACCTCTCGACATCAGACCCAGCGGTGCGGCCGACTCTATTAAGACACGCGCCGTACGACGCCAGCCTCCTCGCAGTAAATTTTATTAAAATTACCTTCATTATAAGACACTCTTCATTATAAAACCAAAAAGTGCTGCTGGTCTCCCAGGGCCTTTGGATTAATAAGGACAGCGATGTATTTTAAGCCGTAAACTCGACTTCTTACTGTCCTTAATCTCCTTTCCACTTCACAGGCCAAATTAACACCTCTCCCCGGCTCTGACGGGACCTCATTAGCTCTCTTCCACTCCGAAAGAGAAAAGGACAGGAAAGATGACGAGGAAGAAGAAGAAGAAGAAGAAGGAGGATGGAGACGACCAATGACAGCCACCAGCTCGGGGATTAACCCTTTCACGCGACCGAGCGATTCTGGAATCTAGGTCGACGCGTGTTTCTAATCAGCCGCCTGGTTAACGATAATTAGCAGGCGAGGCAGGAGGGGAGGAGAGGGAGGGACACGCACAAATGAAACAGAGAAAGAAAAGAGAAACCTGTCATGTCGCAAACACTTCAAAGCCGACGACTTCTCTTTTAAAAGTGGCACGATAAGGGTCCAAGAACCACCAGGGACCTCGGGAAAGCGCAGCGCTGGAGGAGGGAGGAGAACGAGGGCCGAAGAGACCTAAAACACACACGCTTCAGAGGGACGCAAAACACACAAACACACACTCCACCTACATAACGCTGCCAGCTTTCATAGTTTACTCTCACTGTGAAACTTTTCCAGCACAGTAAGTGGTCCCTGTGAAGTTTACCCATCATGCACCTCTCTGTCAGGGCTGCTTTCAATTTTGGATGATGTTATAAATGTACGACTGCTCAACAAAATATGTAACCTATGATGAAACACCTGTACCAGTACTGTGTCTCATATGTTTCAAAAATTCACTATAATAAATAACTGTGTCGTATCTCTCACGCAGGAGCGGAAGCATAAAGGAGAACAGGCTACTGTGCTGTGCTGTGTGTGCTGTGTTGTGTGTGTGTTGTGTTGTGTTGTGTTGTGTGTGTTGTGTTGTGTTGTTTGTGTTGTGCTGTGTTGTGTTTGCTGTGTTGTGTTGTGTTGTGCGTTTTGTGCTGCTGTGATGTGTGTGTGGTGCGTGCGGTGGTGGCGTGCCTGTTGTGTTGTGTTGTGTTGTGCTGTGCTGTGTTGTGTGTGTTGTGTTGTGCTGTGTTGTGTTGTGCTGTGCTGTGTGTTGTGCTGTGTGTACTGTGTTGTGCTGTGCTGTGCTGTCCATGCTGTGCGGTGCGGTGCGGTGCGCTGCGTGCTGTGTTGTGTTGCTGTGTTGTGTTGTGCTGTGCTGTGCTGTGCTGTGTTGTGCGATGCGTGCGTTGCGCTGTTGTGTTGTGTTGTGTTGTGTGCTGTGCTGTGCTGTGTTGTGCTGTGCTGTGTTGTGCTGTGCTGTGTTGTGCGGTACGTGGCGTTGCGCTGCGCTGTTGTGTTGTGTTGTGTGCTGTGCTGTGCGTGGCGTTGCGTGGCGTTGCGCTGCGCTGTTGTGTTGTGTTGTGTGCTGTGCTGTGCGTGGCGTTGCGTGGCGTTGCGCTGTGTGTTTGTGCTGTGCTGTGTTGTGTTGTGTTGTGTTGTGTTGTGTTGTGCTGTGTTGTGTTGTGTTGTGTTGTGTTGTGTTGTTGTGTTGTGCTGTGTTGTGTTGTGCTGTGCTGTGCTGTGTTGTGCGGTGCGTGGCGTTGCGCTGTTGTGTTGTGTTGTGTTGTGCTGTGCTGTGCTGTGCTGTGTTGTGCGGTGCGTGGCGTTGCGCTGCGCTGTTGTGTTGTGTTGTGTTGTGTTGTTGTGTGCTGTGCTGTGCTGTGCTGTGTTGTGCTGTGCTGTGTTGTGCGGTGCGTGGCGTTGCGCTGTTGTGTTGTGTTGTGTTGTGTGCTGTGCTGTGCTGTGCTGTGTTGTGCTGTGCTGTGTTGTGCTGTGCTGTGCGTGCTGTGCTGTGCTGTGCTGTGTTGTGCGGTGCGTGGCGTTGCGCTGCGCTGTTGTGTTTGTGTTGTGTGCTGTGCTGTTGTGTGCTGTGCTGTGCTGTGCTGTGCTGTGCTGTGTTGTGCTGTGTTGTGTGCTGTGCTGTGCTGTGCTGTGCTGTGCTGTGTTGTGCTGTGCTGTGTTGTGCTGTGCTGTGCGGTGCTGTGCTGTGCTGTGCTGTGTTGTGCTGTGTTGTGCGGTGCGTGGCGTTGCGCTGCGCTGTTGTGTTGTGTTTGTGTTGTGTGCTGTGCTGTGCTGTGCTGTGTTGTGTTGTGCTGTGTTGTGCTGTGCTGTGCTGTGTTGTGCTGTGCTGTGTTGTGCTGTGCTGTGCGGGCTGTGCTGTGCTGTGCTGTGTTGTGCTGTGCTGTGTTGTGCTGTGCTGTGCGGTGCTGTGCTGTGCTGTGCTGTGCTGTGTTGTGCGGTGCGTGGCGTTGCGCTGCGCTGTTGTGTTGTGTTGTGTTGTGTGCTGTGCTGTGCTGTGCTGTGTTGTGTTGTGCTGTGTTGTGCTGTGCTGTGCTGTGCTGTGCTGTGCTGTGCTGTGCTGTGTTGTGCTGTGCTGTGCGGTGCGTGGCGTTGCGTTGCGTTGTGTTGTGTTGTCAGACTGATCTCATGAAACTGCGTATGTATGACACGGCAATTCGTATTTCCATTTTTGGCTGCTATCAACACGCATAATCGCTTTTCAGCGTGTTTATGAACGCCGTTGACTTAACGTTACATTACTGTATATATAAATATATGACCTACCCCAACCCCGTCCCTAAACTTACCCGTCACTGGTTAATACCATTTATGAGTCTTTCCCTACCATCCCAGTAAGAAAAATATCGCTCCCCCAGAATGTATATCAAAATTTGGCTTTATTTCGGTCGTATTTTTAACGGCGTGTACATACACGCGGAATCACTCGGACATAACAGCGTAGATATACACGCATACACGCGGATAGCTCAAAATGCGTATAAATAACACGCCACTTGACTTGAAAGTGGCGTGTATGTTTACGCAAAAGTCATGATGTCATGTTGTGTGTTGTGCATTGTGTTGTACAGTATGTGACAGCAGTCGTCCGTGAGGGGCTGCTGTCTTTACTTTCATTTTGTATTTGTTTATTTTAAGTTTATTAAAGTTTTTGAATGTTCGCCGGTTCCCGCCTCCTTCTTCCCACAACATCTAACATTGCAACATATATATTATGTTTTTATTAAAAACTTGTCCCTAATATTTTTATTATATAATAACCAAAGCTATAGGGTATTCAAGACACTCAAGCTATATTGCAAGTATGTTCATCAGCATGTTGTGTTGTTCTACACAATATTTTTTTTAATATAATTTTATACAATTTATATTCACTTATTTGCATTTGCAAATCAAGTTTTCCAATTGTGATTTATATAAAAGGATTTTTTAAAACCCTGTTAAAAAGACCAGATTGATAAGGAGCAACTTGTAGCTTATGAAATATTTTGGAGCAGTGCTAAACAAATATAATATATATATATATATATATAATATATATATATATATATATATATATATATATATATATATACACAGTATATGGTGAATATAATTATAGCATTAAAGGGTCATGAAACCCCCCTCTTTCAGCTCAAGTCTAGCTCACAATCTTTTTGAAAAATGCAACTTAAATGGGCGTGGATGCTGTGAGAAGAAGCGAGGGAGTGGGTGTGGTTTGGCCATCACTGTCATAGCCAGTGGCCCATGCATATCGACTGTCACTAAAAAGCAGTGGTAAAACGTGATGAAATGCTAGATTTTTTTTATAGCTGGCAAAGTTAATGTCTAATGAAATACACTGACACTTTATTATTGTCCTTTCAAAAGTAACTGAATGCCCTGCTACATATATTAGCCTACAGTAATCGTAATTCTATTTTAAACATATTAATGTAGACTACATGTATAATTATAATGTCATTATAAAATATATAGTTGTTTATATAGACACTAAATGCATATATTTGAAAATAATTAATTTTCCACTTAAAAAAAAAACAACGTTCCGTGCATAGCCTAATATCTACGCGCCCGCTGAACTCCCATAATAAAGATGGCTCTGTGAGGACTTCTCATTTTAGAACACACACACACACACACACACACACACACACACACACACACACACACACACACACCTCTGAAGGGATAGAAAAGTCCTCGGGACTTGGTACCGCATCACTCGCAAGACGCAACCTGCATTGGTCGTCAACAAGGCGAAGTCCACCATTCTCTCTCGAGAAAAATGTTTGCGGCACACGCTATAGTTTAGATGTGTCTGTGGTTGATCAAACCAACCGCCCGGAGCCAGAGTTTAGCCCTGGCAGCATCGCAGGGAAACATATTCAAACCACTTGGACTTTTGCACCACGAAAACAAACACTGCGTCCCATGATTGTCTCTCTCATCTAGGCTACTACGCGATATCACAGTTTGACATGTCTGTTATTGGAAAGATCCACGTGGTGTCATGAATAATTAAGAGACAATGTCTTCTCATAGGATATGAACTCAGTCTCATTAATAATTATGAGACACCGATGAGTCATCAAGCACTCACAGTGCACGGCCACGTCACAGCCTGTGACGTGGACACGATGAAGATTTTAAACCCGGAAGACGAAAAAAGCGGAAAAAAAAACTAAAATGTAACCATTTTAACCCTATTATTAAATCTAACAGATGCTAACATTGTCTTCAATGGTGTTCAACACACATACCTCTGTTAAAATCTCAGAAAATTTGGTTTGGGGTTTCATGACCCTTTAAGACATTGATCAATACAAATATTTTATTACATATATAAATAATGTCTATACATATTAGACTGATTTCTGAAGGATCGTGTGACACTGAAGACTGGAGTAATCATGTTAGATCACAGGAATAAATAATATTTTAAAGTATATTCAAATAGATACCATTAATTTAAACTGTAATAATATTATTGTTTTTTTCTGTATTTTTTATCAAATAAATGTATATCCTTGATGAGCATTAAAGACTTCTTTCAAAAACAGAAAAAAATATTATTGTTTAATGCTTCAAAACGTTTGACCGGTACTGTATATGTTGTGTATATATATATATATATATATATAATTTGATAATTATAGATAATTCCAGGATTTCAATTGCTTAAACCTGTAAAAGGTTTGCAACTAAAAAACAGTTTGCAACTAATTTTACTTCTATAATCGGACACATTTCCAAGTGAAACAAGATATCCAGATAAGTAAATAAGTACATATAGGCTAGGACTTTATCCACTGGGAATAGATTAGATCATGGAAACATGTATACAGCAGGTTTAATGGCACAGACAATCGCACCCTTGAGAACTGAGGTTTGTTACAGCGACAGCGCACGTTAAGTCTGTTCAACAGGACCTTGCTCTCACAACGAGCCCTACGCTGAAAAAACTGGATGAAATACAATCACAAGTGGCCACTGGAGACAGATCTGAGATGCATGTTAATACCAGGCATGAGTGGCGATGTGTCGAGGCTGACCACTTGTTATCAGGCCTATAACACTTCTCTATTGTGATCAGGCCTTAATAACCCAGTGGATATTCTACAAAAATGCCTTCACATTCCTGCATGCCAGAACTGTGTCCAGCTGGACTCCGTGACAGCAGCGAATCACTCCTGATCAGACGGGAAACCTGCGCTATCATTTCAGTATGCCAGAGCATTCTGGACCACAGACGAGGAGCGCAAATATGATTTATGATCTGCTGTTTAATGGCTGGAGCAGCGGCTCTGACTCTGAGAGGAGATCAGATGACTTTCTCGACAGGAGCATGTCGGGGAAGGAACGGGGAGTGCACCATTACAACAGGAAGACAGAGAGAGTGAGAGAGGACTCCAGTACTGCGTCTTAATGGAGGAGAGATGCTACTTAAGTCTGACGGGAAAATGATACCAGTCAATACAGCGAAGGGAGGGGGGATGGAGAACAGATATGGATGACGTGATGCTGAGAGATTTTTGATGCCAGCGTGCCTGGGAAAGGCAGCAAGTGGCTTATTGTGTTTACATAAGACATCCAGAAATAATGAAGGAGCCCTAAATGCAATCAATTGATTCAGACGTTATTTAAAGTGCCCCTATTATGTGTGTTCTGACATTACCTGCGTAATATAGCAGTTTGTGAATGGAAAAGGTCTGTAAAGATTCAAAGATCAAAGTGCTCAATGAAGTTATTGTCTTCCAAAAGAAATAACTGTCGCCAGTAGATCCTGTTTTACTTGAACCTACGTGGGTTTGTAACAAATTTGCACAATGCCAGTCTATGGTCTTCATTGGAAGCCTGTGATCAACGTCTCCTTTGGGTCATCTGACTAATCAGAGCAGAGTAGACCAATAACTACAGACTGGGCCATCTGACCAATCAGAGCAGAGTAAACCAATCACAACAGACTGGGTCATCTGACCAATCAGAGCAGAGTAAACCAATCACAACAGACTGGGTCATCTGACCAATCAGAGCAGAGTAAACCAATCACAACAGACTGGGTCATCTGACCAATCAGAGCAGAGTAAACCAATCCCAACAGACTGGCCCATCTGACCAATCAGAGCAGAGTAAACCAATTACAACAGACTGGGTCATCTGACCAATCAGAGCAGAGTAAACCAATCTCAACAGACTGGTAGGGGTGCACGATATATCGAATCAATATCGTTATCGCGATATCACGTTGCTCGATATCAATATCGAAAGTCTCGCGATATTTATGCAATATTTTGATGCGTCCGGTCCGACATGCACCGTTGCATTTCCCCCGACTCATTTCCTGATTCTCCTTCTCCATAAACATGAAATCAAGGAGAGGGTTAACTTTTCATGCTACAGATTTCCCATAGTGGTCAGAAAGAACAGGGGAGACACTTCGTTTTTCTTAAAGTAACACCAAGTAGCTTTTCCTCTTCGGTCGCCCTACTGGTTGGAAACGAAATTGTCCATTACCGCTGTCGTAAATAATTTAGCCTACCGTCGCACGCACGCTCACTGTTTATCAGCACCGGCTTTAGAATGAACGATGTCCACAGACAAGGTAGAGTATGTTACATGATTTCATGAAAGGATTATGTATTGTGACATCAGAAACGTAGAAAAACGAAATAATGACTATTGTAGCGCTTGACGTAAAGCAGTCGAATTTTGTAGTTCTTTTTGTGCTCGGGTTCCTACCCGAACCCCGAAGTTACATAGTGCCAGTAAAAGCGATACAGACCCGTCAGGCGATGGTAGACGAGTCATTTAACTTATTTTAAGTTGATGTACCATCACAAGGGTCTTGGAAATATATTATGAAGGTTGAAAAACTACTTAGTGTTACTTTAATATGACTGTAGAGTCGCTACTCGCTCCAAAGCTAATCACCGTCACTCTCTCACTTCTCCCTTGCTCTACTACCACACAGTCGACGCACACCAGCGCACAAACATCAGGCCACCTGGCAACTTCATGTGTTTTCTCTGATCGGATAGCTATCTGATATATTCCTTTTACACCTGGTCACATAAATGTGTTTTTGCAAAACAGATATAAATCCGATCTGCAATTCCTGCGATATGGAGTGCACGTCACAGAAAGCAACAGTTGAGCTGCATTTTACGATCATCAGCTAAAATGTCAAAATCAAATAACGCAATAAGAGAGAACGGCAACAGCCCCGTTAAGATAATTTCGTTTATTTACTTTTAATAAAGTGTAAAGCGTCTGCGACTTACTTTCACTTTGATTTGCGATAGTTTGCGCGTTGGCTTGATGAAGAGATGCAGCTGCTCAGCTGCGGTGATGCGTGTTGCAGTTGCGCGCGCCGTCATATTTGGCCATAACATGACATGTAGCCTGTAACACGTTCTCACACGTTTATTTTTTTAGCGTTTTTGGGAGTAGTAAATTTTACAAATGTGGTTTCAACAACGAGATGCATTTATTGTCCAGTTTCGTCTGAATGCGGCCCAGACCTTCTCCTGAAGTGGTTTCAGCGATCGGATTCAAATCCGTCTCGAATGCGTTTCGGAGGGCAAACCTGTTTTTTTTTACGATCGGATAGCTATCCCATCACAGAAAACGCATGAAGTGGCTAGGTGTGTTCTGTAGACTTGCTCTTTATTTATTGTTTTTTACACTGTAGTGTACATACAACCAGTAAAACATGTTCTGTTCTGTGGACATGGTTATTTATTTATTTATTTATTTATTTATTTATTTATTTATTTATTTATTTATTTTTTATTTATTTATTTATTTTATTCATGTTGTACCAGTCCAATATGACTGTCAGTTGAAATAAACATTATGTTGTAAGAAAACTTGTTTTATTTATTAATCTTTTTTGCTGCGCTTTCCCATAACTTTTTTAGTTTTACATACGTTTAAAAATATCGAAATTAATATCGATATCGCAATATTCATTATCGATATCGCAATATCACTTTTTTGTCAATATCGTGCACCCCTACAGACTGGGTCATCTGACCAAGACCAGAGTAGACCAAAAACAACAGACTAGATCATCTGACCAAGACCAGAGTAGACCAATCCCAACAGACTGGGTCATCTGACCAATCAGAGCAGAGTAGACCAATCACAACAGACTGGGTAATCTGACCAAGACCAGAGTAAACCAATCACAACAGACTGGGCCATCTGACCAATCAGAGCAGAGTAGACCAATCACAACAGACTGTGTCATCTGACCAATCAGAGCAGAGTAAACCAATCCCAACAGACTGGGCCATCTGACCAATCAGAGCAGAGTAGACTCTCAGAAAGGAGACCAAATCCTTCATCGAATCGTTTCAGACGCTGTGAGAAAAGAGCTGATGCTGCAATGTATTATTATGAGAGGAATAAAGTGGGTTTTGACCTTGGATGCAGGTAAATCTATTGTAGGAGACCTTCAAAACAAAATTAGGAACATTTAAAATAGCATAATAGGGGCACTTTAATGTATTAATTCCTCAAATCTCTCCCGCATGAACAGTATAATTTTGTAGGTGGATTTGATGTTATCTGAATTAAACAGTGAGTATTAACTGACCTCAGCTTGGAAACTCTTGAGGACGGGCGAAACCATCTCCAACACCTCCTAAAAACAGAAAAACAGACAAAACTGATGAATCTCACAAAACCTGGTCAAGAACAGGCCATATTGCGGCAAAAAATAAAAATAATAACCTTTATATTTTGCCTGAAGATTATAAAGTCTATTTTTGGGGTCGGAGAGAACTGTCAATGCAAACAATCTTAATCATCCTAAAACAGGCTTTATTAAATTAACACATATTTCTTAAAATATAAAATAAATTGTGTTTCTCGAAGTATGTTTTAATTCACCCCAATAGTCACAAAACATTTCACAGTTGAGAAAATAGAGTTCCCTGTACTTCTACTCCCAACATAAGTGTAAACACATTTTGTGCTTAAAAGGTTAATGTAAAACATATACTGTACGTTTCTCTTTTATTAATGAAAAATAATATTTCTGGGCAGCTGACCTTTATAAAAATTTAAAATAGCAAAAAAAATTAAACAGCATTACAATGTGTATTTTGTACCAAGAAATTCTTTGACATACACTGAAGTACAATGTAAAGATTATTGTACTGTATATGTATATAAAAATAATTCAGTACCATGATAAATATCAAAGTCATTGTACCACAATACTGCCTCAGCATGCAACTTTTTTGTCAAGTAAAAACTTTCAACATAATAAAATAAAGCCAATAAAAGCACAAATGTTTATCGTGCATAATAGTACTGTAGCTCTGGAGAATGTTTGAGATAATTTAATTCACCAAGAATATGTCAGACGTTACTGTAATGACCATTTCCCCGACCTTGAGAAAGACGCCACATTATATGATACTAGATGAACATACTGCAAAAATGTTCTATGAGGCGCAGTTGATCACAATAGAAACTAAATCTCCAACCTTTGTTTATGCAAAACAAAATTAGCGGATAAAATGACACTTCAGCTCAAATAACATAACACAATATTCTGTAGGTGCTTTAACAAATGAATGAGTTCCACTTTTAAACCCAGCAAAAGGATTTTACGTGCATTATTGTATATTTAAAATGTTAAATTTGGGAGTTGGTTGAGTTGGTTTGCGTCTGTAAGCTTCGTATATCTTTCTGTTTTGGATCTTTATGTACTATCATTCCCTGTTGTTTATACTGCTAAATATAACTTCCTCAACATCACATATTAACCTGACAACGCTAGCTTCAATCTAAATCGTTGCTTGCACAACACACAAGTATTTCGCTAGCCTGTTAGCGTGCCAACCGTGCGCTCTTTATTTATTTATTTACAAGTCCATCAACAACTGTGGGGAGTAGGATCAGTTAACAAACACGGTGAGTCATGTCATCTTCTCCTCTTATTGTCACTTGCACTTCATGTAACTTGTATAGCATAGTCTTCTCTGTCAGCACAGGATTTACATGTGATAAATGCAGGGAGATACTCAGGCTTTGATACCAATCTTTCATTTGAAAGTCACGTGTCTAGTATCTGTAAAACCGCATTTTTTCATCTTAAAACTCTACTGGGTGGTTGCCCTGCACGCTTAATAAACAAACTACAGCTAGTTCAAAACGCAGCCGCTAGAGTTCTTACCAGAACCAGGAAGTATGACCACATTAGCCCGGTTCTGTCAACACTGCATTGGCTCCCTACATTGGCTACATCATATACATTTTTAAATATTGCTAATTACTTACAAAGCACTAAATAGTTTAGCGCCGCAGTATTTGAGCGAGCTCTTAACGCATTATAGTCCGTCACGTCTATTGCGATCTCAAAATTCCGGCAAGTTGATAATACCTAGAATATCAAAATCGACTGCTGGCGGTAGATCCTTTTCCTATTTAGCACCAAGACTTTAGAATAATCTTCCTAACATTGTCCGGGAAGCAGACACAGTCTGTCAGTTCAAATAAAGACTAAAAACACATCTCTTTGGCTTAGCATACACATAACACAATATAGACTTATATAATTCAATGTTAGGCTGCATAGTTTAGATCAGCAGGGACTGGGAACCCTTCCCATAAATCCTGATGTACTTGGTACATCATAAGAAGAATGGCGTCTACGCTAATATTAGTCTCTCTGTTTATCCCGAGGTTTAGCGCAGTCTGCTGGATCCAGGCCGTATCCAGATCTGATGAAGGACCAGCGCCTGGACACGACGACAACGCAGTGCTGAAGTGTCAACTAGTCTCTCCCTGTGAAGGCCTCCTTCCCTTTACCTCTGTACTGATAAAACGTTGTCGGGATAATTCCGGTTTGCGTGGCTACGCAGACGTGACAAAAATGTATGTATTATTAAGTATATATAAGTAGTTTGTTGAGGATTGATTTGTGAAGGACTACACGTCTGAGCACATATATATTCAAACGCGCATACCTATCGTGGAAGTGAATCAATTAAAACTAACTTTAGCTGGACAATAACTTTATCCTACAGCTGTGGTAAAGCCAAAACAATCTGTTAAACAGACTGTTTTGAACCAATCAAAATAGTCAAAACAGACAAGCTGCTTTGAACCAATCCATACTGTTAAAAGCACTTTATAAATGAAGGTGACTTGACTTGACTTGACTTAAATAAATAAATAAATAAAGATTTAAAAATTGTCTGTGGTAATCAACAGTACGTATGTGTTTATAGATGTTTATAGATGTTTCACTGAAGACACTAATAACTTCTCCATTAACACAAATAACTCATCTGATTCTCCTGTCAATCCATTAATGAGGCTTTGTTTCTGTTCATTATACGCCACAGTCTGCACTGATACGGCTAGCATGATCCCCCATCCGCTCCAGACTTCTGCTAATCTTGTAAATTCTGATTGTCACTGATGACATTTGTGTCAAGTGGAAAACAAACGAGGAGTTGGGCTTCTGAGTCGAGAGGTCTGACGGTGGATTGTGTCGAAGCTTCAAAGACAGCTTCCGAAAAAGGAAGGCCGCTAACGAGGAAAAATGTAAAATGTCAAAGCGTGTATAATGAGAGATGCGTGACAAGCATTTCTCCCGACGTCACCTTTACCTGAAGAGGAATTGAAGGCGCAGCTCCGGATTAGAGTGACAGGAATTTAAACGGAGAGGGACTTGAACTTAAAGACATTCAGTGGAGGATTTTTCTCCATGGGAACGGCCGGCTCATTTTCTAGGGTGTTTTATGCAGGTTCTGGAAGCTTAAATGCTTAGACTGGCTGGATGTGAAAAGTAACGTCAATAAACACCAGATCTGTGTTACACTATTAGTGCTGAAACTGGAGGGATGAATTGGTTTGTATGCCTTCAGTGAAATAAACACACGGGGTGAGAGTCTGAGAGAGGTTCTGAAACTACAGAAGCTCAGGAATATGAGGAGGAGTAAAGAAGAGAGGGGAGAACACAAAAGAATAGGAAGGACAAGAGGGGAGGAACAGAAAGTGGAAAGGGGCGGAGACAAACAAGAGGGGCGGAGACAAACAAGAGGGGCGGATAGAAACAAGAGGGGTGGGGACAAACAAGAGGGGCGGGGACAAACGAGAGGGGCGGGGACAAACAAGAGGGGCGGGGACAAACAAGAGGGGCGGGGACAAACTAGAGGGGCAGAGACAAACAAGAGGGGCGGAGAAAAAAGAGAGGGGCGGATACAAACAAGAGGGGCGGAGACAAACAAGAGGGGCGGGGACAAACAAGAGGGGCGGAGACAAACAAGAGGGGCGGATACAAACAAGAGGGGCGGAGACAAACAAGAGGGGCGGATACAAACAAGAGGGGCGGAGACAAACAAGAGGGGCGGGGACAAACAAGAGGGGCAGAGACAAACAAGAGGGGCGGATACAAACAAGAGGGGCGGATACAAACAAGAGGGGCAGAGACAAACAAGAGGGGCGGGGACAAACAAGAGGGGCGGAGACAAACAAGAGGGGCGGAGACAAACGAGAGGGGCAGAGACAAACAAGAGGGGCAGAGACAAACAAGAGGGGCAGAGACAAACAAGAGGGGCGGAGACAAACAAGAGGGGCAGAGACAAACAAGAGGGGCAGAGACAAACAAGAGGGGCAGAGACAAACAAGAGGGGCAGAGACAAACAAGAGGGGCAGAGACAAACGAGAGGGGCAGAGACAAACAAGAGGGGCAGAGACAAACAAGAGGGGCAGAGACAAACAAGAGGGGCAGAGACAAACAAGAGGGGCAGAGACAAACAAGAGGGGCGGGGACAAACAAGAGGGGCGGATACAAACAAGAGGCGCGGGGACAGACAAGAGGGGCAGAGACAAACAAGAGGGGCAGAGACAAACAAGAGGGGCAGAGACAAACAAGAGGGGCAGAGACAAACAAGAGGGGCAGAGACAAACAAGAGGGGCGGAGACAAACAAGAGGGGCGGAGACAAACAAGAGGGGCTGAGACAAACAAGAGGGGCAGAGACAAACAAGAGGGGCGGAGACAAACAAGAGGGGCAGAGACAAACAAGAGGGGCAGAGACAAACAAGAGGGGCGGGGACAAACAAGAGGGGCGGATACAAACAAGAGGGGCGGATACAAACAAGAAGGGCGGAGACAAACAAGAGGGGCGGATACAAACAAGAGGGGCGGATACAAACAAGAAGGGCGGAGACAAACAAGAGGGGCGGAGACAAACAAGAGGGGCGGAGACAAACAAGAAGGGCGGAGACAAACAAGAGGGGCGGAGACAAACAAGAGGGGCAGAGACAAACAAGAGGGGCGGATACAAACAAGAGGGGCGGAGACAAACAAGAGGGGCAGAGACAAACAAGAGGGGCGGAGACAAACAAGAAGGGCGGAGACAAACAAGAGGGGCGGAGACAAACAAGAGGGGCAGAGACAAACAAGAGGGGCGGAGACAAACAAGAGGGGCAGAGACAACAGCAGAGAAACGATGTAATGATTTTGAAAGAGTCTCTCCTGCTCACCAAGGATGCATTTATTTGAAGAGTAATATTGTGAAATATTATTGGAACTAAAATAACTGTTTTCTATCTGGATGTATTGTAAAATGTAATTTATTCCTGTGATCAAAGCTGAATTTTCAGCATCATTACTCCAGTCTTTAGTGTCACATGATCCTTCAGAAATCAGTATAATATGATGATTTGCTGCTCAAGAACCATTTCTGATTATTATCAATAAGCAACATACATTAGTGCCAAATCCAGCCAATCACTATCGTCATGATGTCGTTTCCTACTGCTCCAGAATAATTGGTCACATGGCATTTATGGATCAGGTGATTGGCTCAAAAAGTTCTGATACATTGTTCAGACAAGAGAAGGAAGGCAGAAAATGAGGGGAGGAGCAGACGAACAGAGGCGGAAATAAGGGTCACAAAGACAAGAACAAATAGCTGAAACATGAAGACTTGGTTGCTATCTCAGGTCGAGAAACCTTGAAAGTGTCTATCAACATGAAACTGACTAGATGAACGACTCTCTTAAAGAGCACCTATTATGGAATTTTGAAAATTACCTTTCATGTAGTGTGTAACATAGATCTAAGTGAACGAAAACATCCTGCAAAGTTTTAAATATGAAAGTTCACTGTATATAGCCTACAAAGTTCCCATTCAGTCGGTCAACTCGGTACAACACATTACTATGGGATATCGCTAGGGTTGGGTACCGAAACTCGGTGCCAATAGGGAACCGGTTCCGACGTAAACGGTAGTAACCAGACCGAATAAGAACGAAAATTTCGGTGCCTGATTTCGGTGCCTAACTTCATTAAGCACACACGCACACACACACGCAAGGTCTCTCGCTCTCTCCCTCTCCGTCGACCGTCGTGCGTGCGCTACACAGTTTGGAGCACAGTTCTTCTGTCTCGCATGCGCGCTCTTTCTCGCAAGGATTGGCATTTCACGTGTAAAATTACGCGCCGCATCGACGCAGTTGTTTACACGTCGTCATATTATGTTGGCGCGCGCGCGGCCATCTGCTCCTCAGATTTCTCTGCCGAAAAAGGAAGCTGGTCGGCAGCGCGAGGAGCTTAGCAGCGTCTCGTTCCCTATTGAGAGAACATAGGTATGTTACACTAGTAACCAGAGATGTTCTCTTTCATAGGTTCACTCAACGCTAAGAAGCAGTGGATTTGTAGGCTACTGTATCACGTGCCGTTTGAACTGACGCGCTACAGCGATCTGTCACATTTCAAAGAGCCAAAACGTTATTTATTGTGTGAATCTCGTAAAAATATTGACAGAATCTGACAGCTGTGGATTTGTTCCTCCATATCAAAAGTAACCTTCTCTGTCGGTGTCAGTGTCCTATTTGTCCGTGATTTTTCTGTGTGAAAAGGGTCATTTGCGTGAGTCTCACGGTCAATGCGTGAGAGTTGGCAGCTCTGCCTGCTAGTAATTTCTATTAATCTCCAGTATTATTATATTGTTTGATACAATATTGTTTCATTTGATATTATGTAAATATGAATTTTTATTTTATATTGGTTTTATTATTACCATATGTTACTTGTATTTATATTGTTTAAAATTTTAAGTTAATTTTGTGTCCAGTTTGGCCCTGTAAATTAAAGGGTATTATTTTTTGATAAAGTGTGTGCGGTTTCATTTTCTTAAGTACCGATTTAAGAACCGTTTAAGCACCGGAACCGTTTAAAAAATACCGAGTAGGTACTGGTATCGAATAAAACCCAACCGATACCCAACCCTAGATATCGCGCTCTAGCGCCATCTGCTGAAGACACCTTTATTCACGCCTGAAAGGCCAATGACGCATGACGACGTGGGCGGGGCTACCTGCCCACAGCATATAAATGCAGTCGTATGCGTCATTCCCTTTGTTCTTCAGCTCTTCACCGTGCTGTTGGAACACCATCACGCCACATTTTCGCAAGAATAAAAGCCCACGGTGGTGATTCTTGTCGAAACTAAGGCAGAATGAGAAAAATTTTAGCACAAGTTCAGCTTTGCTGGCAAATGGCTAATAAGTTTTTCTCAAACAAAATGTTCAAACATGCCACATTCACAAGAAAACCCACGGTGGTTACTATTGTTGAAGGAAAAGGCATAAAAGAAAAGTCTTTAGCTCGAGTTTAGCACGACTAACAAATGGCTACTACACTTTTTCATGAGACATATCTAAACACAAATCATGTGGGTTTTTATTAGATATAATGTACCTCACACCGGTGTGTTTGGAATCTCTCCAACCCCAATGCATGTGTGCTATGCACTACCGGCAGCTCTATCGTTGCGCAATGCGCACTCGAGCGGCGTGTAGCGCGTGCTCGGCGGGATACGAATCCAGATGCGGCGATCGCCGTTTTTGGAGGCCACGGAAAGTTGGCCGAGGAGTGTCGGTGTAGTGTTCACGACTAGGTTCCTCTGGCTGCCTTAAGTCTGAATTCTGTCTCACTGGATGCGGGCGAGGAAAGCTCTGACGATATATACTGTATAAGTTATATTTTAAGCAGGGCAGATCACGGCTCTCCCGAAGAGAGATCATTGATCTGTATTCGAGAGCGGCAACTGTCGCTCGAGTGACCTGGCCTGATACAGAGAAACAGTGGATGAGAACTCGCCTGTAGATCTATACAGATTGGGTAAAAATAAGCCTGCAAGATAACGGGTTCATTTATTTTTATGTTGTCAATAAAATAAATGTGTGTTCAGCATACAAAGCCTCATGTGCTTGTCAAAACAATAATAATGCATTGGAATCGCTAACCTCGTAGTCTGGCCGTGTGCCGACAGAGAAGGAAAATGTTGTGAAATGCAGTATAGCGTTACAGCGATATTTGCAATTGGACGTGGGGTTCCCTAGGACTGGTGGTGCCTGGGAATCCTAGCTGTTTGCCTCGAGCCGCGGTGGCGCGCGCGCACGAACACCTTGGCTTTTTCGCACGATTCCAGTAGGGCTGTCGGCTGCGGTCTCTCTCGCGCCCCCCTCTGTTTCGGTGGAGTAACTGCAACTTCGGTGTTCGAGAGGGCTTCCCCATTACTAAGGGAAATCAGTGTTCTCTCCTAAAAAAAAATAAATAAATAAATAAACCGGGTTTTGCACCCTATCTTAGACTTACAGCAGATAAACACACTTTAATGTGTTACAAGTTCAGAAATGCTTGCAGCATGTCACCTGTTATGCCCTCTGCATCCTCAGGTATGGCTTACATTGGTGTATTTGCTGATGCATATTACCACAATCCACCCAGAGCACAGAACATTTTCTGAGGCCTCCGCTGAGGGGATTGCCTACAAGTTTTAGGCCCCTATAGCACCGTGCATATCTGGAAGATGTGCAGAAGCGGTGGTTGTCCTGCTGTGCCAACAGAGCATAATATCGTTCACCTATTTGGACAAACTGCTCCTGGCTTAAGACTGCATATAACAAGCAATGTTACAAACACGTACACTTGTTTTACATTTACAAGCTCTGGGATTCCAGATAATCTCAAAAGGGGCTATTATATCTCGGCCTGTTAAATCTCGGTCTGGAGATAGATGCAGAACCGAACAGAGGGCAGATGATTTTCGCTGTCTGGCTCAGTTTTTGGCTGGGGAGGCAAGCACGTTTTCTTCTTCTTACAGTATTAAGACTGCTGGGGCTCATGGCTTCGTACAGCTGGATTCTCCTTTTTGTATGTGCAATGCCGGCGCTGGCCGCTCGGTAGTTTGCTGTAGGCCATGCGACATTTAAGCATATGTCGGTAGCGCCTTTGTGCGTTCAGGCTCCAATACCTACCACCCTGGAAAACCTGAATCTGTTGACAGTAGGAATTTCCCTGGGCAGAGTTACGTCATGTGTAGTAGTGATGACAAATGTGTCACGACACAAACAAGGAACTCTGCAAGAGAGTGGTGAGACCTGTGCTGTAAGAGCGTCACATAAACTTTTTGGAGTAGTTCTCCTGATAATGAAACACTTGGCCCAACAGGGCAAACGTGTTATTCGGAATGAAAAATACGACAGTGGTCGTACAGTATATAAGCAGGCAAGGGGGTACTCCCTCACTGTCCCTGCTGCAAGCGGCACGGATGCTCTTGATACGGGGCAGACCAGAGTCTCCCCTGGAGTGGCGTGTGCATGCACACTTGAATTGTGGCGCAGATCCGGGATCGGTTTTGGCAAGGCCGATGTGGATCTTTTAACATTTGCAGAAAACACGGGCCACCCGCTGTTTTCGTGATTATAGACAGAAGTGCCCCGCTGGGGGTGAATGCCCTGTCACATACATAGCCCAAGACTCTGGTGTACGCAGAAGGGTCTGTCACTGATTTTGGTGACTTCTTGCTGGCCAGCAAAGACATGGGACACAAGCATCAATGATGCTGCTGTTAAGGACACTGTGGTGTCTTTCCCTATGCAGGGACCTGGCGTCCCAGGCAGGAGGCAGATTCTCCACCCTCGGCCAGCAGGCCAGCACTGTGGTCTCTAGGGCCAACCAGTTGAGAGAGGGAGAATCTGATTGAAGCTACAAAACAGAGTGCTTGCATTTTTAAGTGCATTGTGTTGAAGTAGCGTGTATTTAAATCTTAGTGCAGGCGAAGACCTGTATCGCCATATCAGTGCTCCATTGAGGGGATACTGATTTCTTCTCTGAAGGAGAAACACTCTAACCTGACTCCGCCAGATGGATTTGCTCCGCATATCCATCTGGAAACCTTCCGTTGAAGTAGTTTTGGTAAGGGGCGAAAATACTGGTTAGCTGATTGGCCTATGTTGGTGATAGACGGGCCAAATCAACCAATCAGATCAACGAAGCATATGACGTACTAACAGAACGACGACGAAAACACAACCACAAGCCCGGCTACTCTTGCTGCTGCAGGTAAAGGCTCGTTAGCTCAGCAAATAAGCAACATGTCGGCAAAGGATATTTGCCGTTTTTGTAACTACAATTTACAGATAACTGAAGCCGTCATGTTCTTTAGACTGAACTGTCGCGCTTCTCGTTGCGTCACACCTCAACCCGCCTCAAAGCCAACGCTGATTGGACTTTCGTTTGGTGAACTGCTCCCAAATTTTCTTTAACGGAAAGTATCCAGACTGATCTGCGAGTGAAACCTTGAAAGCTCGCGAGATCAGGATGGTCTCACGAGGCTAGAAACACTCCCATTCCATGCTGGAACTTTATTGGACAGCCATTGCGGCTTGTCATGAGCACATTAATGGTTCCACGCCAAAGCACGCATCTTTGGTTCTTTAAATGACCCAGGTATACTACATTTTGAGAGCATGAGCTTTTCAAAGTATACTCCTTTGGCCGTGTGGGTAGGAGAACATTTTCTGCGCATGTGCACTATCTAGTGTATTTGGTTTTCAAGTACTTTGGGTTTCAAGTACTCTCTCTCCTACCTATAGCTGGTGTGTGGTAAGCACACTGGCGCTGTTTTACTGCGGCTCCCGCCGCATCATCTAAGTAGATGCTGCATACTGGCGTTGGTTGAAGAGAGACCCCTGACATGATTGTGAAGTGCTTTGGTTGTACGGCAGTACATAAGAAACGCGCTATATAAATTCTTCATTTGTGTCACTCACACATGCGCTGTTGTGCGTACACCCTCCTCTGTCGCAGGAATAGGGCTGCACATGGACGGCGTGCGCAGACATCCGCAGACTCTCCTGATGGTGAGTCACATGGTAATGGATAATTACATCACATGGACAGCGCACAGACGTTCATGGAACTCCAGAGTTTCGCTCCCTCTCACACACAGTTTGGAGCGCAAGCTTTTCAGGGTATACTGTACTCCTTTGGCCATAAGGACAGAAAGGCATGTTTTGCTCATGCACTTGCGATGGAAATTGGTTTCCATTTTCCATATTTACCACATCTTGTGCACAGTTGAGGGTGCAAGCTTTTCAAAGTATACTACTTTGGCGGCAGTGAGCACGGAAAAAACAAATCCGGCGTGCACACTTGCTAGTGAACTTTGTTCCCGAGCGAGCAAGTCACTGCAGTGTTGTATGCGCACAGTAGACCCTCCTGGCGTAAATTATGTCATGCAGAGGGTGTGCGTAACACGGATAGCTGAAGTATACGTTGGGCTTTATGGTCTGCGTTTTAGGCTTGTTACAAAATTTAATAGTATCATCATGACCTAATGGTAGATCTGGAGGCTATATGTTAACCTCGGTTTGAGCCTTTAGAATCCTTGAATATAAGGATGCTGCCCTGTCATTGGTAATCTTCATGCGCTATTGGTGCATTCCTTTTGCACCCGATTTGCGTTTGGTGATGTTGTGTCCGAACGCGGCGTGTATGCCTAAAGTCATGTCGGGAGTCCGCTCTCGTTCGAGCTGCCTGTCTTGTAAAATATCTGACTCAGAGGAAGAGTTGCTTTGTGCCCTGTGCGAGTTATACGCATGTACATTGAGCAGATACAGGCTAAATGCTTGTCTGACCAGCCTTTTGTCATGTTTTCCAACTCGGCTAGTAAGAAGCCGCTATCTAAGCGATGTCTTTCACATGGAATTGTAGAAAGCTGTCTATAGCAGATAAAGAGTTGGTTCGGCCTGGAGGGGTGTGTGAGCACTCTAGGGCATGGAAATGTCAGGGGTTTGGGTTAAGATTTTGTGCGGATGCCAGTTAGGCATCACTGCGCACGTTTGTCCGGTGTACCGGCAAGATCTCACTGCGGCGATGGTAACTCAGGCCATGCTCACCGCAGGGATTCTTTAACCAGGGGCCGTCGCTCTTTTGAAAAAGGGTAATGTGGCGGTGCTGGTCCCTTACGTTTAGTTCAGCGACTTGGCGGGGCGTGAATATAGGTCCCATAGTAATGTGTTGTACCGAGTTGACCGACTGAATGGGAACGTTGAGTTATGCATATAACTACTGTTCCCAGAAGGAGGGAAACGAGGTACAACACCTCTGGGCCCCGCGCAGTCGGGATCCCGGTGAAGAGCTGGACTGAACAAAGGGAATGACGCATACGACTGCATTTATATGCTGTGGGCAGGTAGCCCCGCCCACGTCGTCATGCGTCATTGGCCTTTCAGGCGTGAATAAAGGTGTCTTCAGCAGATAGCGCTAGAGCGCGATATCCCATAGTAATGTGTTGTACCTCGTTTCCCTCCTTCTGGGAACAGTAGTTATATGCATAACTCAACGTTTTTGTCTCTCAAAAGTAAGAGTCGACTCTGAGTCGCTGATATGAATCGATAGACGAACGATGCTTTTTCTCTGTCTAGATGACATCAAATTGACAAGTTATTTGAATAAGATACGCCCACTCATTGCGCGCGTAGACACCAGTGAAACTTGACAACATCATGTCGACGAGATGCTGTTCTGAAGTGCGAATCAAAAGCGAACTTTTTTCACTGCCCAGGGACGAGCATGTGAAGAATCAGTGGCTAGAGTTTATATTTACAACTATACCACACAAGTATAGCCGAACCTTGAGCTGTGTTCACGTCATTTTAATGAAGATCGCTTTACAAACATCAATGCTTTCAAGTGTGGATTCGCGAGCCGGCTGATACTGAAGGAAGGTTCAGTACCAATTAAGTTTATTTGGATCAGCTTCCTCCTCCAAATCAAAACCTGTAAGTATTATTAATAATTGTTGCTTTTATGGGTTTTGTAGCATGCTCAATAAGTGTGTGTGTGTGTGTGTTGTGTAAGTTACGCTCAACGCAGCTTCTAGGTCTCCAATGTCATTTTTTTTTAAAAAATATGTCAAATTTTTGTCGTTGTTATTGGAGTTGTCATAAAGAATAGAGCGCATTGTAGTACTGCAGTGCTTTATCAATATGTTTAAGCTTTGAGCTAACGCGAAAAATAACTGACTGGGTCATCTGACCAATCACCGCAGATTAGCGTCATGTAAAGGCGGGGTTTGAAAAATGAGTCGTCAAACGAATCATTAGGGAATCGGTGAGCAAATCAGGTAAAAATAAATGCATATTATAAGACAACAAAAGTGTTTTTTGTCATTGCATGCACGTAAAACTGTTGTTGGGGACTCCCAGAACAATATTAGGAACATTTTAAATGCCATAATAGGTGCCCTTTAAGACTTTTTGAACACACACACACACACACACACACACACACCGAACCATTTCCCGCTCTCCCACTCACCTCTGGGACATTTTTCTTGAATTCACGGCTCAGTTCCACCAGGTGTTTATGGGAGTCCTCGCTCTCCTCCTGTCGGCCTGCGAGCTGGGCCGCCACTGAGTTTAGCTCCCTCTACAGAGACAAAGAGAGAGATGCTTTAGAGAGGCCTGCCAACACTCATACACAGCTTAGTACATACATAAATAAATATACGCTGTTGAATATTAACCATGTAATCCGTCATGATCTGATAGAAGGCGACTGCTTACTGTAAGCTCAGCCCCATTAATAATTAAACCAAAATAAATCCAATGCCTACAGTAGCAGAAGGCCTTTTAGATAATCAGAATCCAAAATAATCAATACCTCTGCAACAATCATGGGAGAGAGAGAGAGAGAGAGAGAGAGAGAGAGAGAGAGAGAGAGAGAGAGAGAGAGAGAGAGAGAGGAGGAGAGAGAGAGAAAGAGAGAGAGAGAGGTGGCACAGGAACGCTGAATATTCACCAATATCCATCTTATGCAGTTGATCTGGAGTAGCACTAACAAAATCGATATGAGAGAAAGAACTGCTTTTTTTGTACACGTACCATTACAATAACATTGTTTCACATGTATTACTGTTCTTTCTTGCCAAACCATGTACATAAATGTTTTTTCTTCAGAAAAAATTAAAATAAATTTGGCAATACATACATGCATACATATACACACGTTCTTTTAAAAAAATTTTTTTAAATTTCATCAAAATAAAGGTATCATGGTTTAACACTAAAATCGGAAGCAGCGCAGTTTCTTGAGCAGCAAATCATCATATTATAGTGATTTCTGAAGGATCATGTGACACTGAAGACTGGAGAAATGATGCTGAAAATTCAGCTTTGATCACCGGAATAAGTTAAATTCGACTATATATTCGCATAGAAAACCATCATTTTAAAGTGTCACAATATTACTGTTTTTACTGTATTTTTGAATCAAATAAATGCTTGGTAAGCATAAGAAATGTAAATCTTCTCAACCCCAAACCTTTGAACTTAACTTAAATATATAAAACGTACTACATGTCTCATTCTCTTAACAGTGTTTCTCTTCAAACTAAAACTAATAAAATGATGGAGAGGGCTTTTCAATTACTGTACCAAATTTGTACATGACATAAAATTAAATTTACTACGTTTTAATTAATCTCTACTTTTACTTTAAGGCAATTTAGAAAATTATCTAATGGGGAGGAAGAATTCCTGAGGACAAAAGCTGTAACGCAGCCCTAGATTTACAGCATGCGCCACTGCTCGGATGCTTTTCAATCTCTTCATTTCCTTCGCTGGAGTCTGGAAGTGTGATGGTGAGGATCTGCATGGCCAGTTTGTGTTTCCAGGACACATAATAAAGTAGATTATTTGACTTCAGACACCAGTACGGCACAAAAGGACGAGTATCTGAGCTTTAAAAAACCTCACGACAGCATATATTCCCTGAAGTTAACTGGCAAGACACTAAAATAGAAACACCAATGATCAACATGATCACCAATTATCTTTTTTATAGAATTTATTTACAGAGAGCAGTTAAGCCATAATTGTTCAGGGCCAGGAAGAGTTTCGTGGACTGTGATGGTTCATTTAACCTCTATTAGCTGTAAGCGGAGTACAGATAATCTGACTGACGTACATCTGAGTGACAACAACAGATCTAGAAGAGCCATCAAACCCTAATGCTAGCACGCCAATAACAAGTTTCGTGCTGTGTGATGACTTGTAGTGCGTAAAGAATGGTCGACTATCTACAAGAGCAGGTGTGCTAAACGCATGACCCTAATTTTAAATAAATATGTAGGACTGTGTGTTTGGAATTATATGTCAGCTCTTTTTTCCAGCTATTGTTCTTCTTTGTTTCCATTTTTAATGATTTCTTGCTTTAGTTACTTGAATGTTGCAGTATGTTATGCAGAATGTTTAGAGAGTCTGCAAAACACTCAACATGTATTAAACATACGATTTTTATATTTTCTGAAGAATTTAAGAAAACAACTCTTCACTGCAGCCTGGAAGTGTGAGGGTGAGGATCTGGACGGCAGTTTATGTTTAAGTGTCACCGTCCCAACGGTTGGGGCCAAAAATGACTAAAACAGTAATATCCTATACTAAACCTAAACTAATTTTAAAGCTTACAATCTCTAGTTTCCATATTTGGTGAATGATTTTCAAAATAAATTACAGAGGAGCCGTAATTTATCAATTTGCAACAAGAATATTTTCATACTCCTAAGGCATGTTTAAACCTTTATTTTGAAATAGTGATGAACATGAAAAATCATGAAAGAAGGGTAGAAACCTCAGTTTGTTTTCTTGCCAAGAGGTCAAAAGATAGCATCCATTCAATTATTTTAGAAAAAAAATGTCTGAATTTTTTTAAATATAAAGAAAAAAATTCACCATTTGTGATGTGGCAGCAAGCTATAACGCACATGCGTGTTCTTTGTATGTGTTTCTTAGAGGTTGAATTCATATAAAATCGGCCAAACTTCTCATATTACTTCTGAATAGGATGTCTACTTCATAAATTGTATGAAAATTGTGGAAATAATGGTTCAGATCACTCAAAACACATATGGAAATGGTGGCACCCTAATATGGGCAGTAATGGAGTCTGGTTGTGACCTAGTGAAAATGTTTGGTACTGCGCCCAAACTAAATCTTACTGAAAGCTCATTTTTTGAGATATCAACCTAAATTTTGAAACGCAACTTGTTCAGATTTTTGGCTTTGATTTTTTTGCAGTTTTAGAGTCGCCCAGGTTTTGAAAATATATATTTTATATAAAATATGAATAATTAATTTTTCAACATTGTACATTTCCATAAACTCAAACTTCTATGACTTTTTTTCTGTTTCACTTTCTTAATTTATTTCTTCTACAAAAATCCGCCAAATGTCTTCTTTAAAACGAGACCAATCTTACATCTTGAACTACAACCAATTAAGTTCTAAATGTGCATTTTCATGTATATTCAAAAAAGTGGCGGGACACTTAACAGGTTAAAAGTTATTTATTTTTTTTCTTAGTGTAAAATCCTTTTTCACTTTAAATAATCTTTTGTGTAATGGAAAGGTTCCATGAATGTTAAAGGTTCTTCATGGAACCATCAATGCCCGTAAAGAGCCTTTATTTTGAGTTTCTCTACGCTATTATGAGTGACTAAATTAAGAGAGTGCACTTCCTCAGAAATCACATCAATTACAAAATATTAATACACCAAAAAACTGCATGATTTGAGCAACATCTGTAGCACAAAAAGTGCGGGATGAGTTATTCAATGAAGTTTAATACTTATGATTAAGAACTTGAACAAACTCTTAGATGTGAACAACAGCAACACTGAAACAAACACCGCTAATTGCCTGAGCACAAACTTCACCGCCAACAAGCATTTACAGAAACTTGTGCTTAAGTTTTAGCAACAGTAGGAGAACATAAAGGAAAAGCTTTTTTATTAATAGTTTTGACATCTGACACATCACAAACAGCATCTTTGCTCCCTGCATCGTCTACAGAGACACGATATCAGCAGGAGCTGGAAATAAACCTGCTCTCTCTCACCTTTCAAGAACAAACTGCAGCACGCTTCACTTCTGTTGTTTTTTTTAAATGTTTGTTCATTTGTGCTCAGACAGCCATCAGAGCCACCTGATGCTACAGCGGCGTTTGCCAAAAGCCCTTTTTCTTCCTCGTTTCTCTGCTACCCATGATGCACTGAGGTCTGAGACGCCTGTTAATGCAAGCGTGCTCAGCAGGCGATGATCCATGTTAGTCAATGTCGTTCCAAGCAGGAAAATTACAGTACTCATAAGAAGCATTAACTGCGATCTGACACGAGCGATCTAAACTAGCTTTGGGTTACGCTCGGAAAACTTCCATGATAAACAACTTTAGCATTATAGCATTAAAATGCCTCTTTTCCCCTGGTTTTCTCTATTTTTAACCTTTTACTTGGTGACATCAAATTAATAGTTGAGCCTTTTCTATATTTTCTTTCTTTTTTTATAATATTAAAAATAATGTTAGCATATTTTGAGAACATTTTAAAAAAAATACAGCAACAACAAAAATAATAATAAAATATTATCATCAATACGGCTTAAAGCTTTCAACACACAAAATATTCAGAAAAAGCCAATATTATTGGACGGAGATAAGGGCAAGTTCAAATCCAGCATTACTTTCTTTTTTCAACCCAAAAATGAAAATTATGTTATCATTTACCATGTGGTAACCTGTAGACTTTCTTTGTTCTGTGAAACACAAGAGTAAAAGCTAAAAAAAAGCCCAAAACACCATAAAATATTATAAAAATGCAAAAAGCACCATAGAAATAGAATAAAAGTAGGCTACATACATTGTGTATGGTATATTATACATATTCTTAAGTCAATGCACTTTTAAAAAACACCTTGCGTGTTCTGTAAAAGCAAACATCATACCGGTTTGGAACAACAGGAGGATGAGTAAAAGACGAGAGTATTTTGGGTGAACTGGCCCTTTAAATCAGATCCTAGTTCCAGGAAACCACAAAGAAATGTCACTATTGAACAGTATTGGAAATAAGCCACACTTGTGTGTAAAAAGAAGACATCTTCAGTCAAATGTTCGACGTTTTAAGGGTTTGGAAAAGGCAATCAGGCCTGTATTTTCAGGATGTGGTGGGCAGCTGGGTCAATATTGAGTCCCTGTCATTACGCCTGTGCCAGTCAAACATCCATCTGTAATTGATGAGTTAGCTTTGCCGATGTCAGGGGGGCGGGGCCTGCAGAGGCCAGCATCCAGTGAGGAAAATTGATTGGCTGAGGTGCTAACGTTCACGTGCAGTGGACCAACTCCGTAGAGCCGCCCATTTGGATATGCAAAGGAGGAGAGAGAGAAGCCAACGCTTGAACTTGACATTGAATCGAACGTCTACGAGCGACTGAGATATATGAAAGCACCAAAAAGAAAACAAAAGATAACTAGGGGCTAACTAAATCACATCTGAGAGCTTGTCGTCTGCAATAACCAGACAAGCAATGAAGGGCCACAAATGAAAAAGTATACTGTAAATACACAGACTGTTAGAATACAAAGATATAACCTTCAGATTCACTATAGGGCTCGTTAAAATCTTTACCATCGATTGCCACAGAATCTATGGCAACTCTCGCTGATGGCAGCAGGGAAGAGAGGAAGTTGACATGTGGGAAAAGCAAGAGCGTTCTCATCCAGTTAGCCAGAGTGTTTTGACCAGCAGAAATGAACTGAAAAAAAGTGGGTGGTTATGGGAAACAAGGGGGAAAAATGCAGATGGAGGTATTATTTTTCTTTTTGTATCCCATCTAATTGCAATCATAGGCAGATGTCTGCGAGTGTGACAGCATCAGCAGAATTGCTGCTGAGAGCACAGAATCTTTGTCTAAAAATAATCAGACGTTCTGGGCTCGGCTGTTTGTTATAATGGTAATCGATGCTGCAGGCTTTGAATTCCATCAATTTATAGATCCACTCTGTTCTGCCTGGTGATTGCGCTGCCTCTAAACCCCTGCTGCACACCACACACACACACACACACGCTCATAAAAAAAACACAAAAGGTTCACGCAGACGGAGACCATTACCTATGCATGTAGATATGCAACTCTGAATGCATGTTATACAACCAAATTTTATCGAAAGAGCAACGACACACATAATAAACACAAACATCAGTGTAGAAGAGAATGATACAACCATGCATCCATCCAACACACACTCACAGAAACAAAACAAACATTCGAACAGACAAGGGCATTACCATGCTGATATGCAATTTTGCATGATCATTATACAAAAATATCTACAGGATCGTTACTCGTGGATGCAAACATGCAACCCTGTATGCACTTTATATAAAAAATAATTTGCATAAAATCCAATTGCCTTAAAATTGCATTAAAACAATTATATCAGGATCATTACTCATGCATGCAGGCAGATATGCAACACTGCATGCACTTTATAAAAAAAGGACCATCACCTATGCATGCAGATATGCTGTATGGGCATCATGCAAATAATGCTATCTACAGGACCGTTATCTGTGCATGCATTTATGAAATCTGACAAGCATATAATACCAAAAATGGTATATGGATCATTACTTGAGTATGCAGATATGCAACACTGCATGTATGATATAAAATGCAATCTACTATAGAAGCATTACCTAAGCATGCATGCATACTAAGCAAATCATATCTGCAGCAACAGTACCTCGGCAAGCACATATGCAACCCTGCATGCATATTATACAAAAATGACGCACACAGAAACACAAATATAAACATCAGTGTGGAAAGAGAAGATCCAATCATGCATCAAGTCTCCAACACGCACACACGCACACACACACACACACACACACGCACACACACACACAAACACACACACACACACACACACACACACACACACACACACACACACACAGGCCACAGTGAGGGACAGCAGAAGGGCTAGTCTATGATTTAGATAAGTGCAGTTTCTTTTCATACGTTTTCTTATCTCCTCCATTTGTGTGTAAGGCAGAAGATTTGTCCTTAGCTGTTTCAGATTAGTGCCGCTTCTCAGACGCCACATTCGAGAGGAGAGATCGATCAATGAATCAAATCAACACAATCAATACAGCCCATCGCTGGAGTCTAGTCTGGCCCCTGCATTAATACTGGCACCGACCCCACCCCCAAACCCCCCGACACGCACAAAAACAACAGCACTTCTCTCGGCTTTTTGTTTTTTGTAGTTTGGGAGAGATCCAGGATAGGGCCGGTTCTGGCGGGTGTCCATGGCAGAGATGGAAGATGAGCCGTTATCTGCCCTGACTTGGACAGGAGAGAGGAGAGAGGAAAGTGGCCCTGCTGGACGTGCTCAGAGCCGCCATGCACTCCAGCGCTCCTGCTTTCATTTGTTTACCCGTACGAGAGCTTGATCACAAATGAGATCTTTTTAATATCTCAACCGCTTCTTCTAGAAAGCTGTGAGATAAAGTGAAGAGTAACCTCACATGCATCTCCTCTAGTGGTTTGAAAGTCATCAACAATGTCTCAAACTGTGACAAAACTACAATCAGAGATCTCAGTATAAACTCAAACAATTCTCTTCAAATGATCTGAGCTGTTCCATGGGGTTCTATATAGATCCATAGGGTTCTTGACCTAACTTTAAATAACCTTTATGCTAAAGGGGTTCTAGTTAAGGAGAAATATTTTTAAACTAATTATTTTAATTCAAGTACTGTATGTAGCTGGTTTAACATATAATCAAAATAAAAAAATAATTTAAACTAAATTAAATTAAAACTATATCCATAAAATATATTCATTATTGGAACCCTTAAAAGGTTCTATACATGAAGCCCCTGATGGTGTAAGGTTCCATATAGAACCTTTTCTTCTAAGAGTGTTTCCACATTCATTTTATAGATCAACTCTCTTACTGTATGTCAAAAAATGACTCATTTACTTCTAATTTGTTGAACCAAAGAAATTGTGGTAGAAATATCTGAGACAAAGTTGAAACATAACCAAAATTTGCATTAAGTCTCCCAAGCTATCAAAAATCAGCCACTGTGCAATGAAATGTATGGATCATGAGTCGCACATAGTCCAGCAAATCACTTGCAATTAATGGTGACATCAGATGTACATTAGGAATCTGTCAATTAAACTAATAAATCACACTGTAAAATGCAATGTCCCTTTCTAATCAGGAACAGTGCACAGCACACAAAAATGAACATCTCAGATTTAAAATAATGTGTTATGATTTGTGAATTTATCTTGACACCTTTCTAAACCTGCCAGCAGAGACAGGGGAATGATTCAGAATAATTAATCCCAAACCATCAGCCGTCTCTCCGCAGAAAACACGGCGGCTCTTAAGACGAGCGCGAGCGTTACAATGATCGGGAAGGTGTGACTCGCGTCGTCAGGAATTAGTTGTCACGCTGCACTTCATTTAGGAGTTTTAGCACCTAGCACGCCGCAATCCGTCAACACCCTGTCTAAAACACACGTTCTGTCCCGAACCGCTTTATCTGTCGAGGCACTGAGATACACACACTGAGTCTCTGCTCTCTACAGTGCTGTCACTCCGGAATAAAACTCCTCAACCATCTATCAGAGGGTTTTAAACCAGAGTTGCTCCTCAGCGGGGGGCTGGAAATATTGACTGGTTATAGAGCACTGTCGAGACCCCTGGTCATTTAAAGGATTGAAAAACGGTCACCTACTGCTCATAGTAAGAGCTACATTTGAGGAAATTATTCTTTTTCAGGAGTGTTATTTCTGCACCAAACAGAACAGATTTACTTTGCAAAGTTGCTTAACCTAAATGACATTTCCACACATGTGAATACAGTTATCTGAATTCACGCTACACTCTTAAAGGATATTTCCTGTATTTAGCACTTTGAGTCTATTTTCTAGTGTGTTTTGGATGAACTAGAGTGGTGGACACAGAAATGTTGACGATGGGTCCTGTCTCGACTTTTTGACTCTTTTAGAATCGCCTCTGAGCGCTTCAGAGTGGCTGTCTATGGGCATGCACAAACATGTGCTTAAAACAACCCAACGTTCGTTTTCAAAACTGTGCAACTCACCGAGTGGTTAGTGGTGTTCGTTGATGTCCCAAAACAAGTAGCGTAGCGAAATACAGTTTCTGTCGTGGTTTATTTGGCATTTTGTAAAATCGCATGATGTCTGTTGGAGGACTCAGTGCTCGTTGATATTACTGCGCTACCGGAAACGGAAAGGGGTCTGTTTACATTTGGTTGTAGTCTTTTCGCTCGGTTCTCCGTCTCTCAGAAGGCTAGCGTGAGCAGAGCAACTGCGGCAAAGTGGTTGTCGCCATCAAGTGGTCGGGAGTGTGCTAACGCTTCAGACTCAAATATCGAGCGGAAGTTTATACGCGGTTGTGAGGTATCTGAAAAAATAGTTCCACTATAGCAAATAACACGGATTGAAATCATACATTGCGCCGATATATTTGTTTTTAATCGTCAACGAACACCACTAACCACTCGGTGAGTTGCACAGTTTTGAAAACGAACGTTAAGGGTTGTTTTAAGCACATGTTTGTGCATGCCCATAGACAGCCACTCTGAAGCGCTCAGAGGCGATTCTAAAAGAGTCAAAAAGTCAAGACAGGACCCATCGTCAACATTTCTGTGTCCACCACTCTAGTTCATCCAAAACACACTAGAAAATAGACTCAAAGTGCTAAATACCGGAATTATCCTTTAACCCTCTAGTGTTGTTTGGTCATTTCTGACATCAGTTTCATGCACGCACTGTCCAGTTTTAGTTAATGCGACTAAAATGAAAAATAACATCTCTCCTGTTTTCTTTCAATTCTAAATCTACCCAGAATTAGACTCCAGCGGTGTACTCCAGTGGATTACTTACAGTTGTCTCTGTGCATTAAGGATGAAGTGTGTAATTTTTCTGGATGTTAAAATGTGTTCTCCAATTTCAGCTTAACTGCAGAGAGGAGCGCATGTAATTCCTAGGTTGATTCCACCATAAAAATAAAATAAAAACACACAAACACTGAATATGCGACTCCTGGCGGAGAGTCTTATGGCAGAGAGGAAAAGTGTTCAAGAAAACTCCTTGATAACAATAATTACTTTTGCCTGATAATGCAGATATTATACACTTTTAAACTGGGATAAGAAAATGTATTCTACAAGTCAAAACAATTGCAATTCTTTAACAAAAAAAATGATGCCATCAACAAATATCAAAGCATTTAGCTAGGCAAACACCCTGACCTGTGATGAGACTAGTCTCATGTCTTACTTATACTAACTCAGTTATCAAACAGGTTTTTATCCTTTCCTTGTCCCTTTATCACTCAAACTAGTTCTTTAACATTCATCATTTAAAGTTCTTCCAATTAGTGCAGCAAACGCTCTGTGCAAACGTACGTCTAAATGAACGTCCACATTATTTATCATCATCATCGTAATGGCTCATTGTTCTTTTCACACTCCAGTCTGTGGTTACAATCAGACCAGCCATTATCTCACACAACCGCTGACTTTGTGGCCGTGCATTTACTGGCATGAAAAAAAAAACGAGAGAAAAAACACTGGCCTAGATGAACTCTTGCAGCTTTCACAGAATAAGTGATGGTTTCTGGTATTTGTTTATTTATTCACACCGCGGTTTATTAAGCAACAGTCAAGAACGCAGACTATTGAAAAATTCACTGTGCGGCTTTAAAAAAAGGAGGGGATGTGTCTCGGTAAAATTTATTGTAGAGTAAATATAAGTGTGTTAAAAAGAGCGATATAAATGGGGGCCAGCGACTTGACAATCCATAACAAACGGCACCAAATCAGTCGAGCAGGAGTTTACCTCCGCAAAGTCTCGACGACACACACACACACAAAGAGAAACACTGGCCCACTTTCCAGAAGACATCGACGGAGGTGGGGGTGAAAAATGGCAAGCAGCGGATAACACAGATAACCTGCCATTGTTTATTCTCTCTTAAGAAATGTCAATCTGTTTGTTTCTCAGGTGTGCTCCTTTTTTCCTGTTGTTTGTGCGGTTTCTCTTCCTCCGCCGTTCCCCTGTCGATTGCAAGGGGAGATCAAAGCCGAGCTTCTGGAGGAACGTGAATATTTCAGGTGAGCGGAGCGACGGCGCTTCACGCCACCTGTGTGACACCGAACCAGGTCCAACCCCTCGCAATTACCCGATCTCCGGAGGGCCCCTGAGAGCCCGGCGACACCAGCCAGAGCCACCTGTCAGAGCGCAAAACTCTTTTATTCACACCCAATGCACGCACATGTGCGACAGAAAGAGATATTCCTCATCCGAGACAAAAATAAATGTATCTAGAGCGGCGAGATTGGGAATATGGCCCACGTCAGCGAGGTATTTAAAACGAGGATGAAAAGGGAACTTGCGAGGTTGCAGAACTTTGGGAACGTCGAAAGAACACGGCAATCTCTTGAGGAACACATTCAAACTTATTCTACATCAAGAAGTAGTTTAGAAAAGGCCACGGCCCTTCCAAAAATCTGAAGCGCTTTTAATATTCATGTCTATGTGTTTGCAAAACATCAAGCAACACAAAAGCTATGTTCTAAAAACCTAATGCGTTGCCTGTCTAGTGAGAATTTTAAGGCTTCTAATCTAAGATACCTTACTCTCAGGACACACTCCATATATTGCTCTCGGACAACACAATCCCAAACTGAATTGAAACACACTATATGACAAAAACGTAAAAACATTAAAATAACTTTTTTGATCATAATACATTCTGGGATTGTGGGATACATTTTGAAAAATTTATATAAATACATATTACATATTTATATTTACTAAATAAATTTTAATTTGTATAGGGGGTATGCATTGACGTAACTTTCCCGCCAGAACAAGCCCCTTAAACCGGGTTCACATTGTGCGATTTGGCCGTCTGAGACAAATGTTGAGAATCCCATAAGAATATTAATAAACGTGGCAATCAGATTTGAATTCAGATGAAATATTGGCAGTGTGAGAAGTTTTGAGGCGCAGTCCTGCAGTGGCTTCTCCTACAACAGCCGTCAAGTCAAAAACCAATAGGAGCGCAGATCCTGACGACAACAAACCACCACTTGCTCTACACACACTGTTTATATTTCGTTCCATTTTTATTTTCAAGACAAGCCATGATCAAAATTAACTCTAGAGATTGTTTTTGTCTGCTAGCCAACATTTCTATCCCGCATTAATCACAACTGAGATCCTACAGGGTGACATTAGCCTGGTTAAAACAGACCATTCTCAGTAGTAACCAGAGGCGGACAGAGTACACAGTTTCATTACTTGAGTAAAAGTACAGATACCCCTTGCTAAATTTTACTCAAGTACAAGTAAAAGTACTACAGTAAGATGTCTACTTAAGTAAAAATACTGAAGTACTTGGTTTTAAAAGTACTTGAGTATCAAGAGTACAAGAGTAAATTTTCTAAATATTGCATTATACTACTGCCACAGTGCTTACATTTATGTACAGAAATGTCCTACATGGAGTTATGAAAAATGACAATATTAATTCCTTGGAGAATGTAAAAGGAATTGAAAGTAAAATCAAGTCATTTTCATATTTTTACCATGTTGCTTTATTTAAAATTGAAATAGTCTGGCGAGGCGGGGCCACGGGTCGGCACATTCCCGGGATGAGATATTTTTTTCCCCAGGATGGTAGGGGAAGACTCATGAATATTCATTAGGGAACTCATCCCTGATTGGTCGTAACCCCCAAATAGAGGTCTCTGCAGACGGTAATAGGAGTTATCGGATCAGGGGGCGAGGCCATAAACAGAGGGGCGTTTTCAACCGCGTTACCTGATTTGCCCACGTCACAGTGTGGATAGGTCTTAGGGGTGGGGTCGGGAGAAGGGCATCATTTTCATTGCATGATTTATAAACACCCACCAGTGTGAAAACACCCACAAGTTTAGAAACAACCACTTTTGTTCCGCAGAGACCTCCTACTCGTAACCCCAGTGACGGGTAGGTTTAGGGGCGGGGTTAGGGGTTGGTCATCAGACCAATCAGGGATGAGTTCCCTAATGAATATTTATGAGTCTTCTCCTAACATCCTGGGAAAAAAAATATCGCTCCCGGGATGGACCTGCTGCGTCTTCATCCATTGTTTCATCCATGGTTTCGTCTCTTATCTAAATCTGACCATGAGTTGAGTTTTGGCGGAAAGCTGAAGGTGATTGCTGATAGGCTGTCCCGATCAGTGGCGCCTGCACAATCCAATCATGTTTGAGAGGGAAACTTCAAATTGAGGGTGTCCGAGATTTTTCTTTTTTCCTTTTTTTTTTACTCACGGTACTCACGGTTATGGATAGAAATGTGTTGGAGTAAAGAGTACAATATTTGCCTCTCAAATGTACTTGAGTAAAGTCATGAGTACTCCCCAAAAATGATACTCAAGTACAATTTTGAGGGATCTGTACTTTACTCGAGTACTGTACTTAAGTAAATGTACTCCGTTACTGTCCGGCTCTGGTAGTAACCGAGTTATGGTCTGCCAAAGCTTCATAGACAAATCACTTCCAAACGGGCGTCACCAACGGGCGTCGCTCAAATGCCTCTGGGCGCAATTGGATAGACCTAAAACCAATCAGAGCGATGAAGGAGATGATGTATATATGCAGAGCGACATGCAGTGTTGTTCTTTGCTCAGGTTTTAACAAAAAGGAAAACGTTCAAATCGCTTAAAGGGTACCTATCATGGAATTTTGAAAATTACCTATCATGTAGTGTGTAACATAGATCTAAGTGAACGAAAACATCCTGCAAAGTTTTAAATATGAAAGTTCACCGTATACAAAGTTATTATCTCTCAAAAGTAAGAGTCGACTCTGAGTCGTTGATATGAATCGATAGACGAACGATGCATTTTCTCTAACTTTCGTACGTCACTTGTACAAGTTATTTGAATAAGATACGCCCACTCATTGCATTAGGAGACACCAGGGAAAACATCATGTCGACGAGACGCTGCTGTGTTTTGAAGCGCGACGCAAAAGCAAACTTTTTTCATCTGCCTAGTGAGGAGCATTTGAAGACAGTGGCTACAGTTCATATATACAACTATACCACAGAAGTATTATAGCCCGAACTTGTTCTGTGTTCGCGTCATTTTGAAGATGATTGCTTCACAAACCTAAATGCTATAAAGTATGGATTTGCATGTAGTATGGCTGATACTGAAGGAGGGAGGTTCAGTACCGAGTTTATTTGGATCAGCTTCCTTCTCCGAATCACAATCTGTAAGTAGGCTGTTGCTTTTATGTTTCTATCATGTTCTATAATTATTTTGTGTGTTGTGTACGCACAGGCACAGCGCAGCTTCTAGCAGCTAACTTAGGTCTTCAATGTCAATTGTATTGAAATATGTGAAGTGTTTGTCGTTGTTAATGGAGTTGTCACAGGGCTCTGGAGTGTCACGCATCACGCATTGAGCGTGACAGTCACTCATTTCGGTCTTTTGTCACGCTCTCCGGCCACACATTGTATTTCTCACGCTGAAAAACTATTTGTAATATATTTAATATGCCGCAGTGCCCAAAACTCACTCACTGTGGAACCGGCAGGATTCAAGCGCGTCTCCTCCAGTGTTGCCAGGTCCGTATGCCTGCACTGTTTCCGCGGGTTGTTTGTGTAGTGCACGCTGGTTGACGCGATTGTTTTATCCACTGGAACATGATTGTTATTGAGGAAACACCCGGGAACGCTATTTGAATATTTTTGGCCGTGATTGGGTTAGTTTTGATGAGCAATTGGGCTGGTTTTGTTGTGCAGACCTGGCAACCCTGGTCTCCTCTGGTGTTGTTCGTCTGGTGTTGTTAGCCAATCAGAAAATAGCACTGTTGTATCTGGGTAAGATCTAGCGCAACAACCAATGACACCCCGTCGGCTGGGTGTCTAACATATCACCACAGATTAGCGTCACGCAAAGGCGGGGTTTGGAAAAATGACTCGCTAAACGATTCATATGGGAGTCGGTGAGCAAATCAGGTAAAAATAAATGCATGTTATAAGACAACAAAAGTGTTTTTTGTCATTGCATGCTTGTAAAACTGTTGTTGGGGACTCCCAGAACAATATTAGGAACATTTTAAATGCCATAATAGGTACCCTTTTAAAACAGACGTGATCGCTGATTCGAACGAGTGATGTTCGAGTGGTATCCATCTTTGTAATGTAGGCTACAAAATCTGCTTCACCGTCGCTGCGCTGTCGTCATCGTGTAAAGCCCGCCCCAACGTTTCTGATTGGTGCCTCGATTTCGACGGATTGGAAATGGGCTTGAATGAGCTCTTTGCCAGACTTACTTGCAGGGCAAATCTAAATTTGCCGGAAGTTGTCTGGGTTTTCCCAGGCTACATTGACGTAACTTTCCCGCCAGAACAAGCCCGCTTAAATCAGATTTGACTTCAGATGAAATTCTGGCAGTGTGAGAAGTTTTGAGGCGCAGTCCTGCAGTGTGGTTTCTCCTACAACAACCGTCAAATCAAATGACAACAACAAACCACCACTTGCTCCCACACACTGTTTATATTTCGTTCCATTTTTATTTAGAGAAGCCATGATCAAAATTAACTCTAGAGATTGTTTTTGTCTGCTAGCCAACATTTCTATCCCGCATGTAACGCAGCTCTCAGTCGCCGAACGAGTCCCGGATTGATGATGTAAATCCCCGGACGAGTTTTCTTGCGTGCGTCCGTTTTTAACGTGTCGTGACTGCCGTACAGTCTGACATTAATGACAAATGAGATCCTACAGAGTGACATGGCTTATAGCGAGGATCATGTCCGTAAAGCAACAGTCGTAAAGAACTATTATAACGCGTACAGTGTGCACTCGGACTGAGTGGAAAAACATCCTATTGTCAAACTAATGTCAAACACACTAATGTCAGACTATGAATGAATGAATGAGGCATTTTATATAATGCTTTCATATGTACTACTGTACACCCAAAGCTCTTTACAACCATGTCAAACCACTATTGAGTCAATTAGTAAAACTATTTGAACAGTGTGTACGAGTTGCCAAATCAGTCCCATATGAGGTTGCATTTCAGTTAGTATGCTCCCTTCAAAGGCAGCTGTCTGTGTAGGTAGTAGACAGCGAGGGAGCTCACTAGGTCTAGTAACAGAGCTATAAGATTGTTCACACAAAGAGCTGTGTGTGTGTGTGTGTGTGTGTGTGTGTGTGTGTGTGTGTGTGTGTGTGTGTGTGTGTGTGTGTGTGTGTGTGTGTGTGTGTGTGTGTGTGTGTGTGTGTGTGTGTGTGTGTGTGTGTGTGTGTGTGTGTGTTTAAAAGCATTTCAATGCTTGAGCAGTCATCTCTTTTCCCACAGCCAATAAAAACTCCTCCTCAGAGTCCACACCAATCTGAGCAGCACTATTCAACAGCAGCCCATGGCAGGAGCTCAGGGAGTTTGGGAAGTGTGTGTGTGTGTGTGTGTGTGTGTGTGTGTGTGTGTGTGTGTGTGTGTGTGTGTGTGTGTGTGTGTGTGTGTGTGTGTGTGTGTGTGTGTGTGTGTGTGTGTGTGTGTGTGTGTGTGTGTGTGTGTGTGTGTGTGTGTGTGATGAGCAAAAGGTGTAGGGGGGACGACGGCAGAGCGTTTCCAGCCGCGTCTCTGAACGCCAGTAAAGCCCTTGCAGCAAATTCAGTACATTCCTCTGTGTCAGAGCGGCCGACACACATTAGCCGTTTACATGGGAGGAAACACAATCTATTTGATGCTACACTGCCCACATGTCTAAAGCCTTCCCTTCAAACACCAGCGCTTCACACGTTTTGACTCATCTCATATTCGGAGCAGGTACGCCAGTAAACACTCCATTCGGAAACCACTGTTTAAAGTCAAAGCTGAGAGTAAACATGGTACATTTGTTTCCATGTACTATGGGACGCCCATTTTTGTAGGTTCCTGTAATTTATGCATGCAAATATCAGGCAAGCTGTGCGCATGTGTGTGTGTGTGTGTATGTTAAATATTGTGTTACATCTGAAGACCTCAGATGCAAAAAAAAAATCAGGCTCATATGTTTCGGTTCAGTAATTTCACAAAGGTTATTAGTCAGTTATTACAATAGAAATGCCTTATTTTCAAAAATGTCACTTTAATCAATGCATTGGTATTTAACAAATTTGATTGTCTTTTACTGCAAAACCAGCTAAGTTTATGTGTGATTTTTTTTTTGTTGTTGTTGCAAAAAGCTTAGAGTCTGTCTTGTTTTTTTTGTGGTTGGTGGAATAGAGCTGTTGTTTAATATGGGTTATGTCCGTTTCTGTCAGAGTTACAGCAGATCATGACCCACTGTAGAGCGAGTCTTCTGATTGGTTCTGTGAACTTAAAGGCTTTTGCTGGCAGAGGGAAGTGGCGTTTAGATGTTTCTGCCAACGGATCGGTATTTCTGAATGGGCTGAGGCTGGATTTAGTGGGTTTGATGTGAAAGTATTTGATGAAGGTATATGTGCGGATATATATATATATATATATATATATATATATATATATATATATATATATATATATATATATATTATATATATATATATATATATATTATATATATATATATATATATATACATATACAGTACAGGTCAAAAGTTTGGAAACATTTAAAAGACGTCCATTATGCTCATCAATCCTGCATTTATCTGATCAAAATACAAAACATTTTATTTAATTTTAATTTAAATAATGGTTCTCTATTTTAATATACTTTAAAATGTAATTTATTTCTGTGATCAAAGCTGAATTTTCAGCATCATTACTCCAGTCTTCACTGTCACATGATCCTTCAAAAATCATTCTAATATGATGATTTATTATCAATATTGGAAACCGTTGTGCTGCTTAATAATTTTTTTATAGCCTTTGATCCTTTTTTCAGGATTCTTTGATGAATAAAAAGTTAAAAAAAGAACAGAAATCTTTTGTAACAATATACACCCATTTTTTTCAACACCCATTTTGAATAATTTTTGTCGTTCTTTTTTAAAGAAATCCATACTTTTATTCATGATGTGTTAAATTGATAAAAGGTGATTGAAAAGGTAAAGATTTATATTGTTAAAAAATATCTATTTTGAATTAATGCTGTTATTGAAAAAATGTTATTCACGGGTTAAAAAATAAAATCTCTGTTGATGGCTGATATTGCAGAAGAAATACACTATATATATTTATTTTTCTCTCTAACATCAGCCATCGACAGAGAAGCGGAGATGAATGTGACAGCTGCGGATCGTCGAGGCGTCTGGTCAGTGAGCTCTTGGTAAATGTCACTTCACTCATTACCACACAAACACAACACGGCCAACTGCTTCATGATAGATGAGTGACCCAACAAGAGATAGAAGACAATCCCACTCCATCACTACATGCTGTCAATCCAGCAAACATCAACGTATCGAGCGGGAATCTCAAGCCCTTTTGATTGGCCAATTACTGATGAACCTGCATTGAATATGCTTTTGCTTAAAACAACTGAGAACTGAAGACCACAAGCCCTACATGTTGAAATGCACACTGCCTAATTTAGCAGCATGTATATTATGCACAGATTGTACAGAACGGTTTCCCATCATGCAATACGCGTGACTTGCAATGCATCTTTGTGTTTCCAATGTGACAAATTAACTGCATTGTACTTTTATTTTTTAATTCACTATAAAATTAGAAATGTGATTTCTTACAAACCCAATTATCATCTCACAAAGTGGTTATTTTGCATTTGTAATCCACTTGCTGAATTAAACATGCAACCTCAATAAGGTCATGTGACAAAAACATAGCATATTATTTGAGAACATCCCAAACACTGCTGTCCTAAATACATCTGGCAGTCAGTGTTTAGTATCACTCGTTTTTATAAAAAAAAAATATATATATATTATATATATATATATATATATATATATATATATATATATATATATTATATATATATATATATATATATATATATATATATATATATATATATTACATTTCAGTTTGCATTTTAAGTTTTAATTGTTTTTTCATAATTTTTATAGTTTTTTTTAATATGTCTACATATAGTTACGTCTTTTTTATGATTTTAGTTAACTTTAATAAGTCTGCTGGCAGTACACAATATATATTGTGCAGTATGCATACAAACAGCCAAATCATTCTTGTCTTTTCGTTCCAAGTACACTTCTGAATGATGGTAACAATGAAGCATGCTACTTCACACAAGCATTTTGGCATTTACTGTCGTCTTACATACAATTTTAAAAATATATCACAGTAAATACTGTCCTTATGCTAGTAAATGCCAGCCAAAATAATTCTGCTGTTTTTGTTGTAAGAACACTTTTGAAAAACAAAAATATAGCGTGCTATTAAACTCAACACCACGTAACAATAATAAAGCATACTACTTTCCACAATCATTTTTCATTTTGCATTAACGATCTGGAAATGCACAATATACTGCACTGAATGTATGCAAGTGTACTAGTAAAGGACAGCCAGATTAATTCTGCTCCTTTCCCTCCAAGTACACAGCAACAATGTAATCGCTACTCTCTGAAAGGTTTCTCATTGCATCATGCAGACATTAACCACACTGTGTAGTGACTACGTGTTGCTATTTCAAACACAGCCAAAATAATTCCACTTTCAAAAACACTTCTGCCAGATCAGCGTAGTTTCCAGTGTCATGTTATCATCAACGTCCAGCTAATTTAACACAGCGTGTGACCTTTAACATGAGACTGATGACTTCTGATTGTCCCTGTCTGCTGACATTACACTACAATTATTAACTCGTTCTAAGTTTATAACATCCAGGGTATTAATAATGATTTGTATTCATACTACAAACAAAGGGAGTTCTAGTGGTTCTCTCTGTAGAGACTCGTATTTAACCATGTGTTTCACTCATCTGTGATTTCAAAGGTGCTTCATGACATGAGCTGCTGCGGTCCAGCGGTTCCCATCTGTACCGGGCCGTCTCAGAGGAAACACACACACACGTCACGACGCCTCCGCTCGGGCCAGCCATGCGTTTGCCTCCTGGGCTTACGGGAATATTCTGGATGGTGAAGCAGAGAGGAGGCAGAAACCAGTGGCAGACTTCCCTTGTGTTTGGGGGAGGCGTCGTTCGTTTACCGTAGTGCACATGTGGAGAAGAGTCCCGGAGAGGAGACCCGTGAAGTGTGAACGCTCCCTCTCGTCCTCAATCCTCCAGATAGCAGAGTCTATCATTACAGCACTAACACACACAGATGGAGGATCTGGGGTGAACGGGAATCGCAGGAACTCTGGTGCTGAGCCTGGGCGGTATACCAAATACTCAAAATATAATCACATTATTATATTATATATAATATGTACAATGATTTTTATACTAATACAACATAAAGCAACATTGTGTATATTTATGATTTTGGTGGAACTTCAAATTTTGATCATTAAGTTCCCTAAGAATGTTTCCTAGTTTTCTATTAAATCCTTTTTAAAATGGCAAAAAAAAAATGATAGATAAAGAAAAAATACTACTATAAAAAAAATGATAAAATAATGAAAATGATAAATAATAACTGAACAATAAAGATGATACATTTAAAAAAAAGATAAAAATAATACAAAATTATAAATAAAAAATAAACAAATATTGATAAATAATAAATTATAAAGATAATTATATAAAAATTACAATAACTTACAAACATGCTAAAATTATAAAAATTATACTAAAACAATATTTAAAAAATTAAATAATGGATATACTGATAAAAATAATGATAATGAAAAATTATAATGATAATGATATAGATTATGATAAATAAATGATTAAAAAATATGTAATGATGAACATACTGATGAAAATAATGATAATGATAAATAATGAAAAAAATAAAGATAATGACAAAAAAACAATGATAATGATGATAAATAATAAAAATAAAGATAATAATTATGAATAAAAAATAAAGATATAGTAAATCATAAAAATGATTAATAAAAATGATAATGATAAATGATAAACAATGAAAAAAAGAAAGATATCTGTAGTATACTGCCCAGCCCTGTGTGTGTGTGTGTGTGTGTGTGTGTGTGTGTGTGTGTGTGTGTGTGTGTGTGTGTGTGTGTGTGTGTGTGTGTGTGTGTGTGTGTGTGTGTGTGTGTGTGTGTGTGTGTGTGTGTGTGTGCGTCAGTCTAGTCTCATGCTCTGAGTCCGCCATAGACAAACTCAATCTGCTGAACACAAGTCATCAGCCGCTTATAGACACAAAATAAGAGGGACGAACACTGCCTTCCCACAAGTCTCAGAGATCCAGGCCACCAGGATCTACATGAGGGATTTGTCCCTCTTATAATACATCAGGAGTGACAGCACCACAGCGAGCGATAGCGAGGGGACAGCAGCTAAAAAAAGAACGAAAGTTCAAACTAAATCTGGAGGCTTTTAGCTGCGTTATCTGAGCCTTTCCTCAGATACCACAAGTTAATTGATCTGAAACGTCTCGAGAGTCTCCAACGTCTCCTTCGGCCGCGAACTTTTTCCCTTCATGCAAATCTATTAAGCCCCTATGTAATCAAAGATGCTTGAGGAACGTCTTCAAACCGTCATATTCAATCGATGCGCTCCGATCGCTTCTCAAACTTTCCAAAACGACGCTTCCACAGCTGAGAGAAACTGCAGCCGGATACTGTAAACAGGCCACAAAGAAATTATGCTATGCTGCAATCCATTATTCATTTATGATACATTTTTCATTTAGCACTAGAGAGAGGGCTATACGCAATGATGAATGCATTGCCCAGGATGCAATTTGTATGTAAAATAACAGAAGATTAAAGAATATGTTTTAACCGTAGATGTAGTTCACAGCCATTTAAAGGAGGGAGGAGAAAAAAAAAAGCTTCATTGGGATAAAGAGCCTGTGGCGGTGCATTCGAAAAATCACTTAGTGCTACTTGGAGAGACTAAGTAATGAAACACAATGAGGAGGAGGCGTTCCAGGACTCTGTATCTCTCTGTATCTCCATCATTGGGTGAATGAGAGGACGTCTGGAACCAAGAGAGACCATTCTATTCAGATGTCCTTTTTGGAAGTCCATAAACCAGATAATACGGTTTCCACACGAGTAATACACACATATACTGTACACAACAACTTTATTCAGTGAACACGGTTGCAGCCCAATGCCTGTGTGAGATTGAGGAGAAAACGAGAGGAAAGGGGGAAAGAAAATGAGGTTACGTCGACACTAATCCGGACGCATTTGAAAATGCATCTTTTTCTCAACATTTTGGGCTTTTGTGAGATGGCGTGTTTGTTAAAGTAGATAAATGTGAAAATGAAAACTTTTACAGCTGAAGCCGGACACTATAAACAGACCAAATTATGCAATGGTGGCGCTTTTGTCCTGTAAAAAAAAGAAAGAAGCTTTTCGAAGATGCCCTAGTAGATGAATCTAAAAATGTAGTAAAATTGAGGTATTATAAAATGGATGCCTCTTTTTTAGTCATGTGACACATTATTGTGCCCATAGATATCTATGCTTGTACCAGTATGTGCTGTTCACTTTCACTATGTGATATCGAATGAAAAATGCCTTATGGAAACAGTAAAATTCGATTGAATTTCATGAATATCGACTCTTGATCTCATCGGATTTTATCTTGATGTGATATGCGGCTTATGTGATAAACGCTGATGGAAACGTTATTATGGCGCGATCCATTTTGCCTAGCAAAACTTTGTTCGCAAATGTTTGCTTGAATGATGTGCAATTCGGTGAGAAAATGAATGGAAATTGAATTCAATTTCGATATACCAATTTGATCGCAAAACAGCATGTGACGTCATTACGCACAGGTTTTTATTCGCTTTAAAGCCGTTTGATGGAAACACACTTTCACACTTTATTCGCATGAGTTTTTTACCGAACTTCAGATAATTCATTGACATAGTGGATGTAAACATGGATACATGTTACTTTGAACAATCTTCCATATTACCGTCCTGCAAAGATGACAAAACTTTACTTGCAATATCTGACCTGCAGTAAAACATGAGGGTAATTGTGTGTTAGTGGCGATGTGAGTGTGATAAGTGCTTCGATATTTTGCTAAGAAAATGATCATGCCAGAAGAACAGGGTAAGAATCTTATAATGTTCTGGTCTCACTGAGCTTTTATTACATTTTACACATGTGCAGTTACACGATTTTAGCGTTCTCTGTGTAGACGAGAAACTTTTGGATAATCCTTAAAACCGCTAGTGTGGGATGTATCCGGATTAAATGTAGACGTGAGCATGAGAGAAACAGAAAAACTAGGAGAAGAGAGCGAGAATGAGGTTTAACAGAGTCAGCTTCATGTTCACGTGTGTCCTGGTGAAGGTGAAGGCATCATAAGGGCCTCCAGATGGGATCTGGCAGGAGATTCTCGGTGTATTTCCGATGTCAGATTCTGACCCATTAGCCCAGTGTCCCTGATGGCACAGAGGGGAGGAGGTGGGAACGGGGAGGTGACAAAATCTATTTGGGTCAGCAACATCGATCTCAACTCCCGCTGCTCTAGAGGTCGGGAATTTCAGTGCGGAGAGAAGAACGCTGCTGTTTTTTTGGGATCTCAGACTGTAAACTCACACTCTATACTCACCGAACCTCACATGACATGACAAGACAAATCAAAACAATAAGCTCTGATCTGATTTGCTAGCTGGGAAACTTCAGGAAAGAAATTAAAGTTGTCCACCATGGTACTTCCAAGTATTAAACATGGTTGTACTAGTGCACTTTTTGTTTATAAGTGCTGAGCTCTCAAAAAACCTGCACAAACTAAAACATGCTACTATGCATTTTGGACATTTATAATTGATATTCAGTACCAACTCAAAGCAGTGTGTGTGTTGTGTGTGTGTGTGTGTGTGTGTGTGTGTGTGTGTGTGTGTGTGTGTGTGTGTGTGTGTGTGTGTGTGTGTGTGTGTGTGTGTGTGTGTGTGTGTGTGTATGGAGAGTCATAGAAATGCTATCGTGATTTTTTCTTTTGCAATTGGTTTCAAATGGGAACTCAAAAAATAGATTTGTAGTAGTTTTCCGTTCACCACTATAGATGTTTACCCAACTATGATGTCTTCTATTCATGAGATGTGAAAAGGGCCCATATTTTATATGGCCACAAACAAACAGGAAGTTCCGTTGGAATTTGACAGGAAGAGGAATTAACTGAACTGGGAACAGGTAATGCATTCTGGGAAATGAAGTGTTTGTGTCCACAAATTAATGTACTGCATTCAATTTTTTCAATTACTTTTTTTTAGGTAACACTATTTCGATAGTCCACTTTCAATGTTCTACTGACTATAAGTGACTTTGCAGCTACATTTCAACTTATTCTACTAACTTAACTGTCAACTAATACTCTAATAGTGAGAGTTAGTTGACATAGTTGCAAAGTTACTTATAATTAGTAGAATGTCTGAAGTGGACTATCGAAATAAAGTGTATTCTTTGTGTATCATATGTATCTATCTATTATCTATCTATCTATCTATCTATCTATCTATTATCTATCTATCTATCTATCTATCTATCTATCTATAAGCTTACAAAGATGAATTAGTCATATGAACTTCTTTTCTGAATATCAATTAATTTTAATTCTACATCCTTGCATTAAAATTCGAATGTGCAATCCTGTATCCTGTTTACAACTGCAATCCCAGTTTTAATGGGAGCAAAACCATCGACTGAGGTAACAGGTGGATGTTTGCAGCTCTGAAGTGAACTCATACAGAAGCTAGTGTGTGTGTGTGTGCAGGTGTGTGAGCTGTAATGAAGAGTGACTGTTACACGTGGCGAGGGTGTAAAGAAAGCTGTTTGTGCAGGTCAGATGAGTGTGTAGAGGAGAGGTCTTGGTGAAGGCCTGTCAGAGCTCTGGGCAGCAAATGGGCCTGATCCACACGCATTGTGTGCGAGCGCATCGCCTGTCTGCGCTGAGAGGAACTGGGAGACAGACAGACGGGAAAGGGGAGGGAATTAGATCCGTGGTTTGTAGCCTTCAGTGCGTCTCCGACAGGCATGTTCCAGCTCAGAGACGCGGGCTAATCCTCACCTCTCACGCTCACTGTAAAACGACATCTCGCTTCAGTTTCAAACACCGCAAACACACACAGCCCTCAAAGGACCTCCCATAGCTCATTTAACATCAAACTTCCAGCACAACATTCCCGGGAGCAAAAAACACAAAAGCCCTTTTTTGATCAGTTAGAAGGGCTTTATTCCTTGTGCTACAGATCCGTCTGCTTTTTAACAATTACAACTTATCTGGAAGGTTTTTACAAATATATAATATATATATATATATACACACACACACAACACACAGTACTGGTCAAAAGTTTGGAAACATTACTGTTTAATGTTTTCGAAAGAAGTCTCTTTTGCTCATTAAGGCTGCATTTATTTGATCAAAAATACAGTAAAAAAATGTTATATGTATTGTGATTGTAATATGTATTATATTGTGAAAAAAGTAATGTTAAAATAATAGTTTTCTATTTGAATATACTTATACTTATTCAGCAAGTCAAATGAATAAAAAAAGTGATAGTAAAGATACTATAAACGATTTATATTTTGAATAAATGCTGTTCTTTTTAACTTTTTATTAATCAATGAATCCCGAAAAAAGTATCACAGGTTCCAAAAAATATTAAGCAGCACAACTGTTTCCAACATTGATAATAACCGAGTATCAAATCAGCATATTAGAATGATTTCTGAAGGATCATGCGACACTGAAGACTGTAGTAATGAAATCACAGTCATAAATTAAACTT